>OZ038510.1:81061848-81064348 GCA_964036315.1 Acanthosepion esculentum
TGAAATGGAAATCTCAAAAATGTGGCACATGAGGACATCAATAATTCCAGTAGTAGTTGGAGCACTTGTATTCATTGAAATAGGTTCCGATAGACTCATTGAAGGGATTCCTGGTAGCCCAAGCCTTAAAGAAATACAAAAAATGTTGCGCACAAGTAAAACCCACATCTTATGAAAGGTTTTATCTATGTAAAATGTGTGTGTGATCTTAGGTTTGTTTGTTTTTTTCCTTCAAAAAATGCTCTGTGGAAAATGTCATGATTCAATCTCTGACCATTAGATTTTGCGGGGGGGGGGGGGACCCGGAACGAAATGAGTATACATCGGAAATCAAAGGAAATAATAATAATAATAATAATAATAATAATAATAATAATAATAATAATAATAATAATAATAAGATGCAGATTCTGTGATAAATATCCAGAAACCATTGATCATCTTATATCAGGTTGCACGATATTGGCACCCACTGAATATAAAACCCGGCATGACAGAGTGGGCCAATATCTGCACTGGAAAATTTGCAACTCCTATGGGAAGGAAACTGGAAGAAATTGGTACGAACACCACCCTGACCCGGTTACGGGGATAGGACCTGTTACAATTCTATGGGACTACACAATACACACTGACAGAACAATCAAAGCCAACCGCCCAGACATTGTTATTAAAGACCACAAACAAAATAAGTGCCTCCTTATTGATATGGCAGTCCCTGCAGACTGCAATGTGTCTTTGAAGATATTCGAAAAACTGTCAAAATACAAGGACCTTGAAATAGAAATCTCAAAAATGTGGCACACGGGAACATCAACAATTCCTGTTGTAGTTGGAGCCCTTGGACTGGTTGGAAAATATTCCAGTAGGCTGATTGAAGGGATCCCTGGAAGTCCATGCCTCAAAGAGATACAAAAAATTGTTCTGACAAGTACAGCCCACACTTTACGAAGGGCTTTATCTATGTAATTATTATTTTTTTTTTTTGCAGTGGAAAGTGTCATGATGCTATTTTTAACCTTAGGTCCCTGGGCGGGACCCGGAAAGAAATGTGTAAACGCCAGATATGAAAGGAAATAAAAATAATAATAATAATATTGAGAAATTCTCCAGCTAGAGGAAACACCATTGCCACCTACCTCAGTTCACTAGTGCCATACAGGTGACAGTTTGAAATGTGGGAGGTATTTCTGCAGCGCCCTGTATAAGAAAGGAGGAAGACAATCAAACATATCTATGTTAATAGTTTCTTCTCTCGCTTGTGGCACTCCTTTCTGGTTTCATGTTTCTAGCCATCTTTAATCTTCAAAAATTTAAATGCAATGTCAATCGCTTTTTCCTGTTCTCCTGAATACTCTCCCTTTGTACTTGCTTCTTAGTAAAGTTTCTGTTTTCTAATTATTCCCCACCCAGTAACACCCTTGAGTCTTAGTGGCTTTATTGCCTTGATTGGAGTGAAATCGATTAAAAACTGGCTCGACGCAACCGCAAGTTCTATTCTAATAGTTTCTTTTCTCGCAATTCTCGCCTTTGGAAATTCGTGTCTGTTTCTCGCTTCCCTGCCACTTACGATATTCAAAAATTTAAATACAACTCCAATCACCATCTTCTGTCTTTCGTAAATTCTGTTCTTTTATTGTCCTTTCTCCTCACTAAAGTCTTCTCATTCTCTTTCACTCCCAGTAACCCCTTGCGCCTTAGTGGCATTATCACCATCTTCTGTCTTCCTGAAACCTGTTCTTTTATTGTCCTTTCTCCTCACTAAAGTCTTCTCATTCTCTTTCACTCCCAGTAACCCCTTGCGTCTATGTGGCATTATCGCCATCTTCTGTCTTCCTGAAACCTGTTCTTTTATTGTCCTTTCTCCTCACTAAAGTCTTCTCATTCTCTTTCACTCCCAGTAACCCCTTGCATCTTAGTGGCATTATCGCGATCTTCTGTCTTCCTGAAACCTGTCCTTTTATTGTCCTTTCTCCTCACTAAAGTCTTCTCATTCTCTTTCACTCCCAGTAACATCTTTCGCCTTAGTGGCATTATCGCCATCTTCTTTCTTCCTGAAACCTGTTCTTTTATTGCTCTTACTCCTCACTAAAGTCTTCTCATTCTCTTTCACTCCCAGTAACCCCTTGCGTCTTAGTGGCATTATCGCCATCTTCTTTCTTCCTGAAACCTGTTCTTTTATTGTCCTTTCTCCTCACTAAAGTCTTCTCATTCTCTTTCAACTCCTTGTGTCTTAGTGGAATTTTTACCTTACTTTGTTATATCTGTCTATATATTCATTTTTTTTGCTAGTTGCGGACATCCTGAGATAATATGGTCGACTGTTTCATCATATTTTCCGCAGATCTTGTATTTCGTGTTAGTTCTGTCCTTGATTATGTAACGGTGATAAGATCTTCTTGCGAGGCTTTGGTCCTGAGCTGCAATCATTAGGCCTTCTCTCTCAGCTTATTATTATTATTATTATTATTGTTTTTATTTTCTTTGATATCTGGCGTTT
>OZ038510.1:81071848-81122382 GCA_964036315.1 Acanthosepion esculentum
TATATATATATATATGTATATATAGTGAAATTGAGCATAAATCCTAATTTTTTAAATTTAACGCTTCCATTATTTTTTACCGTTTTTGCATGAGATTTACTTTATGTTTATTTAGAAAAATCCGATGCTTTTGGCACAAGGCCGAAGGTAGAGTAGGGAGAGGCTGCTCATCAGTAATTATCCTGTTGCAAGCTAGTTTGATTAACGACCCATCTATTCTAACAATTGAAATTTGCATCAGAAGAACTCATCCTTCACCATTCATCAAAATACTGCGTTTTCTCAGGGGACTTAATAATACACTCATAATATATATATATATATATATATATATATATATATATATATATATATATATATATATATATAGTCATCCACAAATAGACTGTTTTGCTGTATCACAGCGTATTTATTTTTAGATAAACAGACAGTGACTGAGAGAACTCGAGTCGATTTACCGAAGAGTCTTGCATTATTAGCCGTAATAGTCACTGTTTACAAACCCACAATTTCTCCCCAGAGAGCTCAACCGAAATACATTTTTCAGGAGCATATATATTGTCATCCACAGACAGACTGTTTCGCAGTATCACAGCTGATCAGTGTGGCTAAACGTCTGGTTGCCTCTAGCTAGGATCGAAACCCGACTGAATTCGGGGATTCAGTCGGGGATTCTACTACTATACTTTATAAAAAAGAATATATAATAGAAATGGGGAGAGTAAACCCATTAAATCAAATAAAAAGTCAAGAAATCTATTTAAAAGAAATTAAGACTGGGTTAGTAAGGTACCGACCACCCCACAAAAAAAATGAGTCTCAGTTCAAAGATGAAGAAGAAACTTGAACCAACAGAAATATCGCTCTACAGAAGGATGCTCAGGATATCATGGACTGACCATGTGAGCAACGACGAGGTTTTGGTGAGAATGGCAACAAAAAGAAAACTTATACTTAACGTCAGGAAGAGGCAGTTGAAATTTCTAGGACACATAACGAGGAAAAAGGGCTTGGAGAATCTGATACTCACGGGGCAGATTGAGGGAAAGGGCGAAAGCAACAAGTAACATACATGATGAACTTGAGCAAACGGATTGTAGAACAGGGTTTGGGTGAAATAAAAAAAGACAAAACTTATAAAGAGCTACAAGGGACAGAACGTTGTGGAGGGCCATTATCACCTACGTCCTGAATCGACAAAGCACATAAAAGACGAAAGATTCTGCCGTCATACAGAATCAGGAAGCACACTCGCTAGTGAGAAATAAAATATAGGATTGGAAAAATGAAAAAGGCTGGCTCAGAAAAACAAGAGAAAAAAGAAAACTGGAATTTTTAAACATTCAAATATATATTTATTGTTTTTATTGAATGTGGCACAAGGCCAAAGAAAAAATTGGTAAAGGCTGATTGACACTGTGGGATATGTCACTACCCCCACCTTCATTTTTGACGCACGCGCGACTTTTCACCCCTTCCTCTCACGTTCGGCCAGTCATAGTAGTAAACCGTTGTCTTAGCCGAAGATGAGGAAGAATTCATATTTTTCGCGCGCTTTTGCGCTGACGTCACGGCAAATTTGGCTTTTCAAAATTAGTCGCCCCCGTGGTCGTCTGACCATCGGCTGGGCTGGCTCAATTGTCTCTCGCCGGTAACCACATATATACTGGCAGAGAATTTTATTCGGCAAAACCTTGCCTAGACCTCATGGCTCGTCTCGGTATCTTAATACATACGACACGGTCGTCACCTTGCGATGACAGAAGCTAACATCTACCGAGCTCAACTTCCAGGAACCTTCAAAAAAACTTCCAACCTGATGAACGAGCATTTTTCACATTCTTCGAACGCATACTCTCAGAACCTGTTACTTTAAAAAGAACTACATACACTCACAATCATAAACTCTCACAGTGAGTATTTTTCCTTGCCGTATGTTCACTATGCATTACAACTGACTTTCTGAACCTTTCTTCTCGAAGAACTCGTTCCCGCCATAGTCATCTTTGATTTGAATTTTGGCGCGGGATCTATTCTCATTCACTACAATATTTCCAGTACCTTACTGAAGACAATCTACTTGGCCTCTTCTTCAACTACATTTTCCAGTACATTTACTGATGGTCTTCACTCGAGACAATTAAAATTCGTTCACTACATTTTCCAGTACATTTACTGAAGGTCTTCACTGAAGACACTACTTGTTAAACTCTAAATAAAAACTGTATGTTTGTTCTTAACCTTTTGTTGTTTTGCCTGTCTACTTCTTTTCACTTTGTACGGTGGAAATAGCACGTCTCTTTATATTTTCTTTTCTTTTACTTTGTCTGTGGATTCGGTAGTAGTGTGTAGTTTCTGGCACAAGGCCTTATTTTCGTAAGCCAGATCTGCACCGCTATCGGGTCCGCAACAACACTTTGTATTCTAGACTAAGATAATCTGATTCACGACCCATCCATTCATCATAATTTGTTCCTTTACCACAAAAGCTTATCCCTCACCATTCAATAAGAGATATCCCCAGTACTACAAATTGACAGGGAACATTAAAAAACCCATGATATAAATTTTAATATGTATAAATAGTTCAAATGTCTATTTTTTAAAAAAATATTCAAATAATCATTCAAAATTTTGCCGTAGTGCCGACCGCTTTCAAACTCATGCATAATAAAGGTCATCAACAGATGAGGTATGCATGCATCTGTGTTCCCCTCCCAAATTGAAGCCGTTTGCCTCGACCATGTTGATGGAAAGCGACCGGATTCTTTTTCCTGTCGCCGAGTGCCGGCCGCTCTCAAAGCCATGCATAATAAAGGACATCAACAGATGAAGTATGGATGCATATGGATTCCCCTCCCAAATTGAAGCCGTCGGCCTCGACCATGGTGATGGAATGCGACTGGATTCTCTCTCCTGTGGCCGAGTGCCGGCCGCTTTCAAAGGCATGCATAATAAAGGACATCAACAGATGAGGTATGCATGCATCTGTTTTCCGTCCCAAACAGAAGACGTCGGCCTCGACCAAGGTGATGGAAAGCGTCCGGATTCTCCCTCCTGTCGCCGAGTGCCGGCCGCTTTCCAAGGAATGCATCAATAAAGGACATCCACAGATGTGTTCTGGATGCATGTGGGTTCCCCTCCCAAATTGAAGCCGTCGGCCTCGACCATGGTGATGGAGAGCGAACGGATGAGATTCCCTTTATCCTTTTTAAAGTCTAGGGATTTCATTGATTTGGGATGCGGTCTTTGACGATACATGTTCGACCTGTAATTTGATGAGATCCACCGTTGTGCCGGGGGTCTGTAGCTCGGGACGCGGTTATAAAAATATATTTAAATTTTCTTCTCTTGCGGACACATTAATTTTTATTCTATTGGCAGTGGAGACTTCTGTGGTTATTGGTCCTCATTCGATAGCCTTCCCTCGAAGGGTTGGCGTGATTGTGTCTCGATTAAGGGACGTGCCTCGCGTAACGGAGTTGCTCTTGCAGCGTGTCTCACTGGGGATGGTGCGAGGTAATTCTTTCTCCATCATTGCGACTGGCAGAGGATAGCAAAAAAAACAAACAAAAAAAACATTTTTTTTTTGTTTATAGATACTTTGTTCAAATAAATATTTGCTTTTTAAAGCTTAAGAAATTTTGTCAGGTCTGTTCTTGAGCTGGGATCTGTCGCTCGGGACGTGGAGATAAAAAAATAGTTAAATATTCTTCTCTTGCTGCTAGATTTTTTTTTTTACTCCTGTGGTAGTGGAGACTTCTGGGTTTATTGGCCCTCGTTCGGTAGCGTTCCTTCGGAGGACTGGCGGGATTGTGTCTCGGTTAAGTGACGAGCCTCTCGAAACGGAGTGGCTCTTGCAGCGTGTCTCACTGGCGATGGTTCGAGGTAATGCTTTCTCCATCATTACAGCTGGCAGAGGATAGAAAATAAAAAAATAAAAACGAAAACTGAAAAACAACAAAAAGAACATTTTGTTTGTGTTTATAGATAATTATTTTTTTTTTTCAAATAAAAACTTTGTTTTATTTTTAAAAAAAGAAGCCATTTATCTCCTTTCAATAAAAGATTAAATGACGTCAATACGAAATACATAATCGTCTGACGTACATTGTCTGAAGCGTGTCTTTACATTTGGAAGCATTTGTATTCATACGCATGCGCACGTTTTTGCATACACTGCCACCTTAATTAATTATTAATGTCAGAAATACGTGATTTGCATATTCATTTGCATTCCACCTCTTTAATTAAACGAATTGTTCGAATGGAAATTATTTCCGCTTACCAGAGCTGTTTTGCCACTTGTTACAAAGAGAATTATTTTTTTTTTATTTTTGAAAAAAAAAAAGTCGCTTTTGTTGAACTTGAGAGATCATCATGGCGCCGAGTGAATATTCAGCGAATTTCTTTGACTGAGAAACTTGTTGTTGCCATCCGGGCTGTTTAAGTGGCTTGATTTAACACTCGGCGGGATATTCTTTTTATTTTATTTTATTATTCTCTTTTCCTATTTTTTTTTCCCTTTTTGACACGGCCATTTTGAATGCTTCTTCAGCTACTCAAACATGTGCTGCCACTTAAGGAACCTGCGGACTCTGGAGACAGTCGAGGCTGTGGCAGGAATAAATAATGTATTATAGCAAAGAGGAGGAAATAAAAATAAATAGGAAGAGATTGTTAAAAGACTTCAATGAAAGGGTTCTTCAAAAATATAAACCTTAAACAGCGATAGAGTGTTTAGTTGTTATTTACAAAGCTAAGCTTACTTTCAAGACAAAGTCCTGATTTGAAAGTACCAAAAGGGAGTCACGCCACTAATGGTCAACCAGACTAGCTCGTTAACCATTAGCCAGCGCAAAGGTACTCACCGAAATATGCTTAGTTGATCGACACAGCTGTTTTGATTAATACCTTACAGTTTCAGGAGGATATATTTTTAAAGAACGATAATAAAATTTTCAAAAACGAGGTAATCATTCTCCGAATTTCTGGGATGATTATTTTCCTACAGACTAATATCCTCATCTTTGTTGTTGTTATCCCCTGAATGCCTTCTGCTTGAATATCTGGGATGAGGAATTATCATTATTTATATTTAGACTATTGTCCTTATCTTTGTTGTTGTTATCCCCTGATTGCCTTCTGCGTGATGAGGAGTTATCATTATTTACATATTTTTACTGTCAACAGCAATGATAAGGACAGTAGTCCTAATATAATCGTGTAAATGCTTACAAAACACTTTAAAAGAAGTTGTCCGCCATGAAATCTCTGGGGAAGTTGTATGAGCGGATGCGATGTTTCTTTTTTGTCTGTGCCATTTCACGTGCACACAAGCACAGTTTGACCGAGTTTCGAAATAAGACATTGGAATAATACGTTCCTCTCCGACTCTCTCTCTGGACAACCTCTAATCTAGGCTGAGCTATAAGTTCCTGAATTTGGAGACAACAAAAAAATAATTTTTCAGCTCTAAAAATTCAACATCTGTCTATATTTCTGAGATGTGTTATTACAATTATTTACATTGTTCGGACTGTTTTCTTCACCCTTATTGTCATATTCAATGGTTGTACGCTCCGGTCTTCTTCAGGTTATACGTTGGAATTTCGAACCGGACCCTTTCTTTAGTCCGCGGTAGTAGATTGTTCTTGTTCCACGTGTCATGACACATGGCCCAGTGGATAAAAGCATTGGTTGGAGTAATCCAAAAAGTGTCTTGACCCAAGCAGTTGTGAGTTCAATACCTGGCCACAGTTAACTGAAACAGAGATATCCAAAAAAAAAGCATGACGCGTGTTATTAAAAATGAAGACAAAAGTCCAAGCAATGCAAATAGTGTAAATAGTTACAACACCTCATCTCAGGAATATACACAGATCCTGAAGAAAACGTACAACGGCCGAAACGTCATGAATATGGCAATAAAGATGAGGACAACAGTCCGAACAATGTAAATAGCGTAGTCTAAAAAATCAAATAATTATAGGATTTTATTAAACTTAATTTTTATAAAAATAAAGAAAAATATATTTCTTGGTGTTTTACAACATCGCCGTTCATTAAACATCTACCTTGAGTGGCACTTAGGCCTTATTTTTGGTGAACAATAATAAACAAAAAGAAGAAAGAAATTGGACTTCGAAAACATTTGGGCGTGGGGCTTACATTTCCACCCTGTAAAACCTACTTGTTACAGAATCTACTATAGCAACACCTAGCGTAGTGCAGCTGTGGCCCTATATTCCACAAGTGGATTTCTGTTACAAACAAACAAAAATACGTACATGTTTTAAGGTAAATAAAAACACAACAAACCAAGGTGAATGGTATAGAACATGCGTATATATAGAGTCGTATGAACCAGTCGAACATCATAAGTCGAAACTAGATTAATGGATATTGCGTCGTAACCCCGAATCATCGTAGGTCGGGACTGTTATAAACTGAGGGCTTACAGTATATTAACGAGAGAATTATTGAGACGAGTCGTCTCCAGTCAATATGTGAAAGGTTGTACTGGGATATATGGTCAGTCAGTTATGTGCCATGCGTGATACAAACTTAAACGATCAAGTATATTTCAATACATGACTGACGAGGCAGATTTTTTCCCGTAGTAGGTTGCCGGTCTGTCCTGCTATTTACCCATAGCTGGAGGGAGAAGAAGAGGATTCATACCTTTCCCAAGGGTATTAGCACGTGAGTGAATGTAATGGATTTGACTGGAATTCGAACTCGGCTCCCCGATTCCGTTATGTGCCATGAGTGATACACGCTTAGGCGATCATGTATTTTTCGATGCATGACTGACGAAGCATATTTTTTCACGCAGTAGGTTACCATTTGTTTCTGCTGTAAACCAGTTGCCATCCAAGGCTATAGAACCCGGTCTGTCCTGCTATTTACCCATAGTCGTGGGGAGAAGAAGAATATTCATACCTTTTCCAAGGGTATTAGTATAAGTGTATGTAATAGGATATATAGTAGCGCAGAAAAATAATCTTTATGCTAACCAATTCATTGGAAAATATCTTGAAATGGTTCCTGTTAATCTTTCACGGTTTTAATTTCACAGTAGAAATTCTCCTAGAGAATCCAGTCTGTTTAATCCATTGCTTAGTGGTGAGAGATCTGTGTCTTTAACAGTTTCAGGTAAAATTATGTTGAAGCTTATTAAATCGACACAAATTTTTCGTTGAATCATCTTCCTCATATTTTTCTGGATTTGTTTCATAAAAGTTAAATATTTACCTGGTTTTCAAGGTTTGGCCATGTTATAAGAGCCAACAACCTTTCCACTATTATCTGATGAGGTGCCAAGTCAGGCAAAAATGAAGAGGGGGACAGAGAAGGAAAATGAACTGTAAACGTCGCTGAGAGACCTGGGAGAGCATTCACGTGCACTCAGCCATTTGCATACAACCGTAACAGTTCGCGTAAACTGGTCATAGGATCAACTGCGCAGCAACCTTAAGACCCCATCAAGTTATCGTATTGATGATGATGAAGATGATGAGGATGATGAGGAGGATGTAGTATAAACAATCTTTGTATTTTGGGGCGATAAATTTTCTTAGTCATTTGGAGCCAATAAAAAAACACGTACTCGAAAATAAATTTGTTTGAAATTTCTTTTTTTTATTTTATTTCCGGAATAAAATATCGAATCGTTTGAGACATGTCTCTTTGTATAATCCTCTGGTGCAAAATGGCAATTTGATGCGATCTCTGCCGGATTTTCTCGGGTGATAAAATTTCTTAGTCATTTGGAGCCAAAAAAAAAATAAATAAATAAATAAAACACATACTCGAGAATAAATGTTGTGAAACTTTTATTCGGAATAAAATATAGAATCGTTTGAGAAAATTGTCTTGGTGTAAACTTCTGGTGCAAAATGGCGGCTTGATGCGACTTCTGTCGGATTTTCTGGGGCGGTAAATTTTCGTCGTCATTTGGAACCAATAAAAAACACGTACTCCAGAATAAATGTGTTTGAAACGTTATTTTTTTATTTTATTTTTCTTCCCGGTAGAAAAATATAGAATCATTTGAGAAAAGTGTCTTGGTGTAATCGTCTGGTACAAAATGGCGGCTTGATGTGATACCGTCGGATTTTTTTTTCATTTTTCATAAAGAATCTACTTAATTTCATTTACTCATGAAGAAATTATACATTTTTAGTTTCTAGAAGAATTCCCTTTAAATCTATTTCGATCTTACAATGAGCATGACATTTTTTTCTTTTCGTTATGTACAGATTTCTAAGAGCATTTTCCAAACGGTCTGGAGCATTTGCAAATCGTTGCTTATTCACTTAAGCAACACAAGAACAGAATAATTCAATTCAATCAATTAATTTTGTTGGACTTCAATATTTATAAACATAAATTTAGAATACAATACAATATTATTTCCTTGAAGCTTAAATTAATTTGAGTTTAACGGGTTTTCTTGGTGAACCAATTTTCGCGTTTCCTTTCTGTTTTAGTTCGATGCACTTCGACAGATAAGAAAACGAGAATATAAAAAACAATTGCAATTTAAGCAGAAAATGAGAAAAAGTCGTCGGCGAAAAAATCAAAGATAAATTCACAAGTGAAATCTAATTTAATATTAAGAAGCGTTCTTTTCGATTCTAATTATTCGGTTCCTTCCGATTTTGAAAATTTAATTGTAATATCATAAAATAATTGTGCTTCTCCATAACTTCGTCAGTTTCTACGACCGTTACGCCCTGACAATACCTCATAAATAATGGACTCTTTCGTTTTCATTGCGTAAGAAAACAAAAGACATTAAAAATGCTACTTGGTTTCAGTGGGAAAATGAAAGAAAGAAGAGAAGGTAGAAGTCTTTTTAATGGCTGTTTCGGTGAATTGGAAGAAGTTGCTAATTTCAAATCTTTTCATTTGTACCCACTTCTTAAAACAACGACCAGCATTCATATTCATGTTTGTTATTGCAATATTTTTTTAAAGTTAACTTCAAATTTCTACGCATATTTTATTGTCGTAGAACTCGCCATCAGTTTATTCAATCATTGACTTAAGAATTAAGATTCAGCAGAAATTTAATATAGGAAAACCGTTAAATTTTTATGGATGAAAACTAGTTTTATTTATTTTTCGTCTTTCTTTTAATGAAAGGGGATAAACAATAAAAAAAAACACATGTCAGAGACGCTACTTGGTTTCAGTTACAAAATGAATGAAAGAAGGAAATAAGGGACGATAGAAGTGTTTAACATCTCCCGTCAATATCTCGTAAATAATGGACTATTCCATTTTGATCATTTGGAAAGAGGGGAAAAGACACTACTTGATTTTAGTGAGAAAAAGAAAGAAAGAAAAAAAGAAAGAAGCTTTTAATGGCTGTTTCAGTGAAAGGAAAAAAGTTGTCAATTTCAAATCTTTTCATTTGTACCCCCTTACTTCTTAAAATAACGACCAGCATTATTTATGATTGTTATTGCAATATTTTGTTGAAGATGTTAAGCTCAAATATTTAACGATGTGATAGGGGAATTTCGATGGATATTTTATTGTCATAGAACACGCCATGAGCTTATTCAATGATTACTGATTAACTGATTTTACGGGTCTTTCTCGTCATATAATAACTACTTGGTCTTCCCTTCGTTATTTCGCACAACCATTATGCCCTGCCAATACCTCTTTCGTTTTGATCGCATGGAAAGAGGAGGAAAGACAGTACTTGGTTTCATTGAGGAAATGACAGAAGGAAAGAAAGGAAGGAAGATATAAGTGGGGAGAGAGAATCAGATTAAGCTGATAAGAACAGATACTACACTTTGATCTTAGCTAAAAGACCGAGAAGAGAAGGACAAGCACAATTATAATAGAATGATTGTTATTGCAATATTTTGTTCAAGTTGTTAAGCTCAAATATTTAACGATGCGAAAGAGGAATTTCTATTGATATTTTATTGCCGTAGAACTCATCATTAGTTTATTCAATTATTAAGTGAAGTATTAAAATTCATCGGAAATTTAAAATAGGAAAACCTTGAAATTTTCACGGGTTAAAACTAGTTTAAATATTTATTTTAAGTAGACATTCTCTCCGTTCTTTCCTTCTCTTAACCTCAAGAATGACAATTTCCAGTGAAGCCATTACCCTGGAACTTTACATACACTCATATAGGAAATTATCTGAAAACAGATTACTATCTTTAATCGTCTGAGAGAACCTCTTTTGGTTTTCATCAGCATGGCTAATGCCAATCTCCACGAGAATGACTCTTTGCGCTTACTAGGGCTAAAGTTTTTGCTGATGTGAAGTGGAAAGATTATATTGAATCACTTGCTTGGGAGGCAGCAATTGACTCATTGTGCCGTATTAGATCATTTTTCTCGCCACAATCTATCTTACACATTTATAGATCTACCATGCATTGAATATTTCTGTCCCATCTGGTCTAGTGCTTCTGCTCTGTATTTAGGCATTCTTTATAAAAGAAGACTCTGCAAGGTTATTGATGCTGCCCTGTCACCTCGATTTCAATCACTTTCCCACCGTTACAATGTAGCTTCCCTGTGTTTTTTTTCTATAAATATTTTCATGGTTTGTATGTGTGTTGTGGCGTAATCGATATCTGCTCAGGGTGAGAACACGGAGAGCGGAGTTCGAATTCCAGTCGAGTTCGTCAGATTCACTTACGCACAAATACCCTTGAGAAAGGCATGAATCCATCTCTTCTCCCCCAGCTATCGGTTGATTAGCAGGGCAGACTGGGTCCTTTAACCTTTGTTGGCAACTGGTCTACCACAGAAAGAAATAACAACGTACTACGGGAAAAAATCTGCCTCGTCAGTCATGTATCGAAAGATACATGATCGCTCAAGCGTGCTTCGCGTATGGCTATTAATTTACTGACTGAAGTTTTTAAACTTAATTTTTTCATTCTATTAAACTAATTTAAAAGTTATAGTAAATTAAATTTCTTTCAAATCAGATTAATTATTTTTTAAATCAGTTAATATTCCTCGTATAAAATGTTTCAGAAAAGGGTATTCTATTTTTGGAAGATTTTTTGATAAACAAAATTACATTGCGATAAAAGACGACTTAAAGGCCGATAATCAGCTATTTCAGCAAAAAAAAAAAAAACTCCACAAAACACCCAAAAAACTCCAAAACATCCTTCCCGTCAATTTAAATAAGTTTATGAAATACAGCAATATATTTTCCTTATGGGAAATATTAAATTTAATCTATTCGCTTGTAATAAACTAAAATAAAATATTCAAGAAAGATTTTTCATTTTTAAAAAGTCATTTTAGACCTTAGTTACCGTTTTGTCCTTTTCTTTTTGGTGGTACGTACGTAAGGTTTGAGAATAGCGTTCTCACTGCTGAAAGGAGTCAGTCAGTTACGTGCCATGCGTGATGCACGCTTAGACGATCATGCATCTTCCGATACATGACTGACAAGGCAGATTTTTCCCGCAGTAGTTGCCATTTCTTTCTGAGGTAGACATGTTGCCATTCAAGGCCATAGAACCCGGTCTGTCCTGCTATTTACCCATATCTGTGGGGGGGGGGAGGAGAAGAAGAGGATTTATACCTTTCCAAAGAGTGTTAGCACGTAAGTGAATGTAATGCTTTCGACTGGAATTCGAACTCGGCTCTCCGATTCAGCTATGTACCCTGCGCGATACACGCTTAAGTGATCATGAATTTATTCGAGGCTGATTTTTTTCCCGAAGTAGGCTGAAATTCTGCTGTAGACTAGTTGCCACCCAAGGCTATAGAACCCGGTCTATCCTGCTATTTACTCATATCTGGTGGGAGAAGAAGAGGATTCATACCTTTCCCATTGGTATTAAGAGAGACTGGAATTCGAACTCGGCTCTACGATTCCTCAATCCGAGCCGCTATCCATTACACCACCGAACCAATTATATCAGTTTTTCGAATCATGAGAAATAGGGTGGGATTTATGAAACACTGTGACTAGTTTCGTTATATTTAGAATTGTGTTTAATGCATTCATCTGGAAATGTTTTGTATTTTATTTGGGGGTAAAATCAAACGGAAAGCAAACAAAAAAGGTGCCTTTTCGTTGTTAAGCAAACGGCTTTTTATCTGCCATGAAAACTTTTGATCGTTTTGTCAAAGCCTAGCTATTTTTTTTTATCAGTTAGCCATCTTAATAGGATCTCGCCGCACTTGTACATTAGCTTTCCCTGTGGACCTCGTCATATGGTTTATCAAGACAAACAAAACAAGACAAAAAAAAAATAAAATAAAAAAAAATGACTGTTTCACGAATATGCAACGCTATTCTAGACACTATACAACAAATAAAAAATGTATTATGGTGATCAAGAAATGAGGTTAAAAAAGAAAATCAAGTAAATGAATTAAAAACTGGGTACACGCTATTAAGTTAGCATTGATTTATTTTTGACGGTTTTTACCACTTGTGTTTGTGTGTGTGTGTGTGTGTGTGTGTGTGTGTGTGTGTGTGTGTGTGTGTGTGTGTCTGTGTGTGTGTGTTTGTGTGTGTTTGTGTGTGTGTCTGTGTGTTTCTTTTTAAATCAGAAACAGATTTTGGATTTAAACTCAGATTTTGGATTTAAACTATTTACATCGCTCGGACTGTTGTCTTTATTTTTATTATCATATTTTGGATTATAAGAATAATTATTTATTTTTTGTCAGTGAATATCACATTAATGACTTTTCCAGATAAATATCTTACTATTTAACCTATAACTAGGGGGAGGAGATGAACACGCTATCCAATACACCACACACATCCTGAGGATGAATTCGAGTGTAAAATAATAAATTGTGTACCAGCGTTATTTTGTTGGTATGTTACTCTGTCGTTCAATAATAATAATAATAATAATAATAATAATAATAATGAAAATAATTATCCACACTGACAGAACAATCAAATCCAAGCACCCAGACATTGATATTAGAGACCACAAAAAAGTGCTTCCTTATTGATATGGCAGTCCCTGCAGACTGCAATGTATTTTTAAAGATATTCAAAAAGCTGTCAAAATACAAGGACCTTGAAATAGAAATCTCAAAAATGTGGCACATGGGAACATCAACAATTCCTTTTGTAGTTGGAGCCCTAGGATTGGTTGGAAAGGATTCCAGTAGACTAATTGAAGGGATCCCTGGAAGTCCATGCCTCAAAGAGATACAAAAAATTATTCTGACAAGTACAGCCCACATTTTACGAAGGGCTTTATCTATGTAATTTTTTTTTTGCAGTGGAAAGTGTCATGATGCCATCTCTATCCTTAGGTCCCTGGGCGGGACCCGGAAAGAAATGTGCAAACGCCAGAAATCAAAGGAAATAAAAACAATAATAATAATAATAATAAGTGCAAGAAATTGCCCACACGCTAAAAAGAACTTTGTCCATGTAAGGCTAGTGATTTTATGGGAGTTAGTAAAACGAATCATAAAATGTAACCATAACAACACAACACTATCTGCCTTAGGTCTTCCCGCAGACTTGGTAGGTTGTGTGACCATAGCAGAAATCGAAATATAATAATAACAATAATAATAACAACAACAATAATAATAATAATAATAATAATAATCGCAAGAACTTGATATGAGCACCACTAGACCCGATTACAGAGCTAGGACGTGTAGCAATTTTAAAGGACCTTACAATACACACAGACAGAACAATCAAAGCTGATCGCCCAGACATCGTGATCAATGACCACAAAAAGAAAAATTACTTTCTTATAGAAATGGCAGCTTCTGCAGACTATAATGTATCTTCGAAGATCTTAAAAAAGTGCATCAAGATACAAGTATTTTGAAGTGAAAATCTAAAAAAATGTAGCATATGAGGACATCTATAATTCTAGTTGTAGAGCCCTATGTTTGATGTGAAAAGGTTCCGATAAACTCATTGAAGGGATTTCTGGTAGCTCATGCCTTAAAGAAATACAAAAGATTGTACTCACAAGATTGTGCAGCTCACACGTTACGAAGAGCTTTGTCTATGTAAAATCTGTGATCTTAGGGTTCTACTTTGTTTTTCCTATTTCTTTTTTTGTACAGAAATTGTACTCATCTGACGTGGTCTACCATTTAGCTACAGAGGAAGCGTCTGGTTATCAAAGTCAAATGACTGTTTTTAAACAACAAATTTCCCATGATTTTTCTCGTACGCTCACATCTGCTCGAAGCGTATCTTAACGTAAAGAAATGACAACATATATTATAAAATGGACTAAATCCGACAATTATTTTAATATATTTTCTGTTCATACGTTACTTTTATGAATAGAAATATTTAAGTAAATGCTCTGTAGATAAATGTTATAGCACATCAAGCCAAACGACGGTTCCGTGAAGGATGCAGGTTCGATTCCTGTTGGAGGACACATATTTTCTATTAAATTTCTCGATTATTCAGGCCTGTAAATGTAGTTAAAATTGTTTATCATGAACGAAGCATTTACTTAAATATTATATCTATAAAAATAACGTATAAACAGAAAATGTTTTTATATATATATATATATATATATAAAGAAATATAGTCTTAAAGTGTGCTATATTTATGGGGTAAAGTGCTCAATATCAGAGATAGAGCGTGTGTAAATATAAAAGTGGACATGGAAGTCAGCACTTAGAGGCGACAGTCTGTTTCATGCTAGTGCAATCGTACGATTGCACTAGCATGAAACAGACTGTCGCCTCTAAGTGCTGACTTCCATGTCCACTTTTATATTTATATATATATATATATATATATATATATATATCAATGTGTGTGTATAGGAGTAGATAGGTTAGCCTATCGTCCAGTCCTCGCTAATCACAGGCGTTTTGAACATGAGTAGAGGTTTATCCCTTGTTTCCCATTTAGCATTGGTTTTCCTGTTACATATAAAATGTTTTCATCATCTGACATTTCGAGTAACTCCCTTGCGTCTTAGTGCCATTATCCCCTTGCGTGAAGTGAATTGAATAATACATACATATATATATATATATATATATATATATATATATATATATATATATATATATATATATATATATACAGGGTGTAATAGCAAAATTGTCCAAATTGTGTTAAAACAAAATTGTCCAATTGTTAGATTAAGCTTTGAACCATTGTATCTTAGAAATGATTAAAGATATCTTACTGGAATTCTCCGAGTTTTTTTTTTAACACGATTGGACTCTACTTTGTACAATAAGAATGCATTTAGCTCTAAATTGAAATGATGATCTCTCTTACTGTTGTGACCCCCTGATCCAGTTTTTCTCTCTACTGTTCCCTATTTTTTTAAGATTCTCTTGATGGTTCTTGAATGGACTTTGAAGATGGCAGCCAGAGTCTGAATGTTTGTAGCATTACTGAATGATCTTTTTCCTCTCACTATTGCTCACTTGGGAAGATAGTGGGGCTAACACAAAATGATTTAACCTGGTATCTTCCTAGCTGAATAATAATTCAAAGGGTTTTTCTGTAATTCTTACGATAAATGGTGCCAAGATGGCCAAACATCTTATAGGAAAACCTGTAAAAAAGAAACTCAGTTAGTTTAGTGCTTTGCTTTTTTTTGTTTTTTTTTTAGATATTAAACATTTTGTTGGATAGACAATTATCTCATGCTGTAACACGATTTGTACAATTTTTCTGTTACACCCGGTATGTGTGTGTGTGTGTGTGTGTGTGTGTATATATATATATATATATATATATAAGCTGACCTTTATATATATATATATATATTGATACATGTTTCATCAAATAATATAGACAAGTTTTGTCTATGTATTTTAAGCAAAATCCTTTCATATTGTCTGATAAGCTTAATAACACTATCATTAAAAGAAGAATGAAAATCACAATATTGATACATATTTTTTAATTCTATCTAAGCTTTCGCCATTATCAAAGATGACAATTACATTACAATATATTAAGCAATACACGGACAAAACAATGATGATAGTCTGTTTCTGTTTACATGGAAGATTTCCAAGCAACGACAGACTCGTGCATATAAGACGCTGGAAGCGAATATCGCACCGCAGCTCATGACGAAAGCTTAGATAGGATTAAAAAAAATGTATCAATATTGTGATTTTATTTCTTTGTTTAATGATAATGTTATTGAGCTTATTAGACGATATGAAAAGAATTTACATAAAATAAATATACAACACTTGTCTATATTATTTAATGAAACATGCATCAATGAAAAAATGCTGCCTAAATACACACAATTTAAATATATTTATATATATATATATATGAATGCTCGCTTTTTTACCTAGCTTGTAGTTCAAAAATATATTTTATTTGTATTCAATGACACGAGACTAACGGAGCTGTGCACTGCTGAACCTCACTTTCTCATTCAAGGAACAGTCATTTGAAACGTTTTGTTATCTAAACGTTCGCCTGCCTCTAGTGTTAGCTGATTAGGTTGAGTGAAGAATAGTGTATAATTATAGAAATCATTGTATATAATGTTATCAGTAATATTGTCGTTCTCCTTGAGGGAAAAAGAACGAGTTACTACAGTTATTCATTTCTTATTGCCGGTTGTTGCGTTCAACGACCTGCGCCGCCGGAAATCCTAACCAGATCTGACCTAATTAAAACCGAAAAAATTACCTCAACCCAAACCAACCCAACCCTAGCCTGCACACACACGATGAATCATTAACTAAATGCTTTTTTTTTTATACCAAGAAGAAAAATAGAAATTATTATTTTTAAAAAAATCTAACTGAGATATCAGAATGAAAAGAAACATGAGTTCACCATAAAGCCCAAACTTAAAATCCGAGAAATCCTACGAATAAAAACTGGTTTTCGAGAGATGCCTGAAATATCCAGCGAGACGGGGGAAACGCTGCATAATTTGACTAATGAGCAAATTGTTGATATCGAAATATTTGATAGTACCATCTATATAGGAAGAGCTTTTTTAAAGAAGTAATGGATTTATGTTGAATCTAATATTGTCATTATTAAAAAAAGGTTATTATCGTGGATACTTCTATTTGGAATAGAGGCTATCATTTTTAGGTATTACTTTAAAAAATATTATTACGTCTATCGGCCAATGAATATGAGTAATCATAATAAGAAAAATATACTCTCTGACAAGAGATGCATCTGCGTCCCCCTTTGTAGGAGAAACCAGCGTTTGATCCGACGTGTATTATCGCTCGGATATGATCGATTGTGATACTCTCTGTACCCGAGCGCTAAAGTAAGCTGGTGTTTTTAATTAAAAAGGGCGAATGTGACGGATAAAAGATTCGTTCTTACCTTAATCTTATTAGGCACAATAAGAGATTAACAACAATAATTAATAATAAAATCGAGCAATTATAAGAATAGAGACTGTAATAAAAGTTATGTGACGGATAAAAGATTCGTTCTTACCTTAATCTTATTAGGCACAATAAGAGATTAACAACAATAACTAATAATAAAATCGAACAATTATAAGAATAGAGACTGTAATAAAAGTTATGTGACGGATAAAAGATTCGTTCTTACCTTAATCTTATTAGGCACAATAAGAGATTAACAACAATAACTAATAATAAAATCGAACAATTATAAGAATAGAGACTGTAATAAAAGTTATGTGACGGATAAAAGATTCGTTCTTACCTTAATCTTATTAGGCACAATAAGAGATTAACAACAATAACTAATAATAAAATCGAACAATTATAAGAATAGAGACTGTAATAAAAGTTATGTGACGGATAAAAGATTCGTTCTTACCTTAATCTTATTAGGCACAATAAGAGATTAACAACAATAACTAATAATAAAATCGAACAATTATAAGAATAGAGACTGTAATAAAAGTTATGTGACGGATAAAAGATTCGTTCTTACCTTAATCTTATTAGGCACAATAAGAGATTAACAACAATAATTAATAATAAAATAGAACAATTATAAGAATAGAGACTGTAATAAAAGTTATGTGACGGATAAAAGATTCGTTCTTACCTTAATCTTATTAGGCACAATAAGAGATTAACAACAATAATTAATAATAAAATCGAACAATTATAAGAATAGAGACTGTAATAAAAGTTATGTGACGGATAAAAGATTCGTTCTTACCTTAATCTTATTAGGCACAATAAGAGATTAACAACAATAATTAATAATAAAATCGAACAATTATAAGAATAGAGACTGTAATAAAAGTTATGTGACGGATAAAAGATTCGTTCTTACCTTAATCTTATTAGGCACAATAAGAGATTAACAACAATAATTAATAATAAAATAGAACAATTATAAGAATAGAGACTGTAATAAAAGTTATGTGACGGATAAAAGATTCGTTCTTACCTTAATCTTATTAGGCACAATAAGAGATTAACAACAATAACTAATAATAAAATCGAACAATTATAAGAATAGAGACTGTAATAAAAGTTATGTGACGGATAAAAGATTCGTTCTTACCTTAATCTTATTAGGCACAATAAGAGATTAACAACAATAACTAATAATAAAATCGAACAATTATAAGAATAGAGACTGTAATAAAAGTTATGTGACGGATAAAAGATTCGTTCTTACCTTAATCTTATTAGGCACAATAAGAGATTAACAACAATAACTAATAATAAAATCGAACAATTATAAGAATAGAGACTGTAATAAAAGTTATGTGACGGATAAAAGATTCGTTCTTACCTTAATCTTATTAGGCACAATAAGAGATTAACAACAATGATTAATAATAAAATAGAACAATTATAAGAATAGAGACTGTAATAAAAGTTATGTGACGGATAAAAGATTCGTTCTTACCTTAATCTTATTAGGCACAATAAGAGATTAACAACAATAATTAATAATAAAATCGAACAATTATAAGAATAGAGACTGTAATAAAAGTTATGTGACGGATAAAAGATTCGTTCTTACCTTAATCTTATTAGGCACAATAAGAGATTAACAACAATAATTAATAATAAAATAGAACAATTATAAGAATAGAGACTGTAATAAAAGTTATGTGACGGATAAAAGATTCGTTCTTACCTTAATCTTATTAGGCACAATAAGAGATTAACAACAATAACTAATAATAAAATCGAACAATTATAAGAATAGAGACTGTAATAAAAGTTATGTGACGGATAAAAGATTCGTTCTTACCTTAATCTTATTAGGCACAATAAGAGATTAACAACAATAACTAATAATAAAATCGAACAATTATAAGAATAGAGACTGTAATAAAAGTTATGTGACGGATAAAAGATTCGTTCTTACCTTAATCTTATTAGGCACAATAAGAGATTAACAACAATAATTAATAATAAAATAGAACAATTATAAGAATAGAGACTGTAATAAAAGTTATGTGACGGATAAAAGATTCGTTCTTACCTTAATCTTATTAGGCACAATAAGAGATTAACAACAATAACTAATAATAAAATCGAACAATTATAAGAATAGAGACTGTAATAAAAGTTATGTGACGGATAAAAGATTCGTTCTTACCTTAATCTTATTAGGCACAATAAGAGATTAACAACAATAACTAATAATAAAATCGAACAATTATAAGAATAGAGACTGTAATAAAAGTTATGTGACGGATAAAAGATTCGTTCTTACCTTAATCTTATTAGGCACAATAAGAGATTAACAACAATAACTAATAATAAAATCGAACAATTATAAGAATAGAGACTGTAATAAAAGTTATGTGACGGATAAAAGATTCGTTCTTACCTTAATCTTATTAGGCACAATAAGAGATTAACAACAATAATTAATAATAAAATAGAACAATTATAAGAATAGAGACTGTAATAAAAGTTATGTGACGGATAAAAGATTCGTTCTTACCTTAATCTTATTAGGCACAATAAGAGATTAACAACAATAACTAATAATAAAATCGAACAATTATAAGAATAGAGACTGTAATAAAAGTTATGTGACGGATAAAAGATTCGTTCTTACCTTAATCTTATTAGGCACAATAAGAGATTAACAACAATAACTAATAATAAAATCGAACAATTATAAGAATAGAGACTGTAATAAAAGTTATGTGACGGATAAAAGATTCGTTCTTACCTTAATCTTATTAGGCACAATAAGAGATTAACAACAATAACTAATAATAAAATCGAACAATTATAAGAATAGAGACTGTAATAAAAGTTATGTGACGGATAAAAGATTCGTTCTTACCTTAATCTTATTAGGCACAATAAGAGATTAACAACAATAACTAATAATAAAATCGAACAATTATAAGAATAGAGACTGTAATAAAAGTTATGTGACGGATAAAAGATTCGTTCTTACCTTAATCTTATTAGGCACAATAAGAGATTAACAACAATAATTAATAATAAAATAGAACAATTATAAGAATAGAGACTGTAATAAAAGTTATGTGACGGATAAAAGATTCGTTCTTACCTTAATCTTATTAGGCACAATAAGAGATTAACAACAATAATTAATAATAAAATAGAACAATTATAAGAATAGAGACTGTAATAAAAGTTATGTGACGGATAAAAGATTCGTTCTTACCTTAATCTTATTAGGCACAATAAGAGATTAACAACAATAATTAATAATAAAATCGAACAATTATAAGAATAGAGACTGTAATAAAAGTTATGTGACGGATAAAAGATTCGTTCTTACCTTAATCTTATTAGGCACAATAAGAGATTAACAACAATAACAAATAATAAAATAGAACAATTATAAGAATAGAGACTGTAATAAAAGTTATGTGACGGATAAAAGATTCGTTCTTACCTTAATCTTATTAGGCACAATAAGAGATTAACAACAATA
The DNA here is from genome assembly GCA_964036315.1 of Acanthosepion esculentum. Classification (NCBI taxonomy): domain Eukaryota; kingdom Metazoa; phylum Mollusca; class Cephalopoda; order Sepiida; family Sepiidae; genus Acanthosepion; species Acanthosepion esculentum. The sequence goes on from OZ038510.1 coordinate 81,092,721, forward strand.
ATTAATAATAAAATAGAACAATTATAAGAATAGAGACTGTAATAAAAGTTATGTGACGGATAAAAGATTCGTTCTTACCTTAATCTTATTAGGCACAATAAGAGATTAACAACAATAATTAATAATAAAATAGAACAATTATAAGAATAGAGACTGTAATAAAAGTTATGTGACGGATAAAAGATTCGTTCTTACCTTAATCTTATTAGGCACAATAAGAGATTAACAACAATAATTAATAATAAAATAGAACAATTATAAGAATAGAGACTGTAATAAAAGTTATGTGACGGATAAAAGATTCGTTCTTACCTTAATCTTATTAGGCACAATAAGAGATTAACAACAATAATTAATAATAAAATCGAACAATTATAAGAATAGAGACTGTAATAAAAGTTATGTGACGGATAAAAGATTCGTTCTTACCTTAATCTTATTAGGCACAATAAGAGATTAACAACAATAATTAATAATAAAATCGAACAATTATAAGAATAGAGACTGTAATAAAAGTTATGTGACGGATAAAAGATTCGTTCTTACCTTAATCTTATTAGGCACAATAAGAGATTAACAACAATAACTAATAATAAAATAGAACAATTATAAGAATAGAGACTGTAATAAAAGTTATGTGACGGATAAAAGATTCGTTCTTACCTTAATCTTATTAGGCACAATAAGAGATTAACAACAATAACTAATAATAAAATCGAACAATTATAAGAATAGAGACTGTAATAAAAGTTATGTGACGGATAAAAGATTCGTTCTTACCTTAATCTTATTAGGCACAATAAGAGATTAACAACAATAACTAATAATAAAATAGAACAATTATAAGAATAGAGACTGTAATAAAAGTTATGTGACGGATAAAAGATTCGTTCTTACCTTACATCTTATTAGGCACAATAAGAGATTAACAACAATAATTAATAATAAAATAGTACAATTATAAGAATAGAGACTGTAATAAAAGTTATGTGACGGATAAAAGATTCGTTCTTACCTTAATCTTATTAGGCACAATAAGAGATTAACAACAATAACTAATAATAAAATCGAACAATTATAAGAATAGAGACTGTAATAAAAGTTATGTGACGGATAAAAGATTCGTTCTTACCTTAATCTTATTAGGCACAATAAGAGATTAACAACAATAACTAATAATAAAATCGAACAATTATAAGAATAGAGACTGTAATAAAAGTTATGTGACGGATAAAAGATTCGTTCTTACCTTAATCTTATTAGGCACAATAAGAGATTAACAACAATAACTAATAATAAAATCGAACAATTATAAGAATAGAGACTGTAATAAAAGTTATGTGACGGATAAAAGATTCGTTCTTACCTTAATCTTATTAGGCACAATAAGAGATTAACAACAATAACTAATAATAAAATCGAACAATTATAAGAATAGAGACTGTAATAAAAGTTATGTGACGGATAAAAGATTCGTTCTTACCTTAATCTTATTAGGCACAATAAGAGATTAACAACAATAATTAATAATAAAATCGAACAATTATAAGAATAGAGACTGTAATAAAAGTTATGTGACGGATAAAAGATTCGTTCTTACCTTAATCTTATTAGGCACAATAAGAGATTAACAACAATAATTAATAATAAAATCGAACAATTATAAGAATAGAGACTGTAATAAAAGTTATGTGACGGATAAAAGATTCGTTCTTACCTTAATCTTATTAGGCACAATAAGAGATTAACAACAATAATTAATAATAAAATCGAACAATTATAAGAATAGAGACTGTAATAAAAGTTATGTGACGGATAAAAGATTCGTTCTTACCTTAATCTTATTAGGCACAATAAGAGATTAACAACAATAACTAATAATAAAATAGAACAATTATAAGAATAGAGACTGTAATAAAAGTTATGTGACGGATAAAAGATTCGTTCTTACCTTACATCTTATTAGGCACAATAAGAGATTAACAACAATAATTAATAATAAAATAGTACAATTATAAGAATAGAGACTGTAATAAAAGTTATGTGACGGATAAAAGATTCGTTCTTACCTTAATCTTATTAGGCACAATAAGAGATTAACAACAATAACTAATAATAAAATCGAACAATTATAAGAATAGAGACTGTAATAAAAGTTATGTGACGGATAAAAGATTCGTTCTTACCTTAATCTTATTAGGCACAATAAGAGATTAACAACAATAACTAATAATAAAATCGAACAATTATAAGAATAGAGACTGTAATAAAAGTTATGTGACGGATAAAAGATTCGTTCTTACCTTAATCTTATTAGGCACAATAAGAGATTAACAACAATAACTAATAATAAAATCGAACAATTATAAGAATAGAGACTGTAATAAAAGTTATGTGACGGATAAAAGATTCGTTCTTACCTTAATCTTATTAGGCACAATAAGAGATTAACAACAATAACTAATAATAAAATCGAACAATTATAAGAATAGAGACTGTAATAAAAGTTATGTGACGGATAAAAGATTCGTTCTTACCTTAATCTTATTAGGCACAATAAGAGATTAACAACAATAATTAATAATAAAATCGAACAATTATAAGAATAGAGACTGTAATAAAAGCTATGTGACGGATAAAAGATTCGTTCTTACCTTAATCTTATTAGGCACAATAAGAGATTAACAACAATAATTAATAATAAAATCGAACAATTATAAGAATAGAGACTGTAATAAAAGTTATGTGACGGATAAAAGATTCGTTCTTACCTTAATCTTATTAGGCACAATAAGAGATTAACAACAATAATTAATAATAAAATCGAACAATTATAAGAATAGAGACTGTAATAAAAGTTATGTGACGGATAAAAGATTCGTTCTTACCTTAATCTTATTAGGCACAATAAGAGATTAACAACAATAACTAATAATAAAATCGAACAATTATAAGAATAGAGACTGTAATAAAACTTATGTGACGGATAAAAGATTCGTTCTTACCTTAATCTTATTAGGCACAATAAGAGATTAACAACAATAACTAATAATAAAATCGAACAATTATAAGAATAGAGACTGTAATAAAAGTTATGTGACGGATAAAAGATTCGTTCTTACCTTAATCTTATTAGGCACAATAAGAGATTAACAACAATAACTAATAATAAAATCGAACAATTATAAGAATAGAGACTGTAATAAAAGTTATGTGACGGATAAAAGATTCGTTCTTACCTTAATCTTATTAGGCACAATAAGAGATTAACAACAATAATTAATAATAAAATAGAACAATTATAAGAATAGAGACTGTAATAAAAGTTATGTGACGGATAAAAGATTCGTTCTTACCTTAATCTTATTAGGCACAATAAGAGATTAACAACAATAATTAATAATAAAATCGAACAATTATAAGAATAGAGACTGTAATAAAAGTTATGTGACGGATAAAAGATTCGTTCTTACCTTAATCTTATTAGGCACAATAAGAGATTAACAACAATAATTAATAATAAAATAGAACAATTATAAGAATAGAGACTGTAATAAAAGTTATGTGACGGATAAAAGATTCGTTCTTACCTTACATCTTATTAGGCACAATAAGAGATTAACAACAATAATTAATAATAAAATCGAACAATTATAAGAATAGAGACTGTAATAAAAGTTATGTGACGGATTAAAGATTCGTTCTTACCTTACATCTTATTAGGCACAATAAGAGATTAACAACAATAAATAATAATAAAATAGAACAATTATAACAATAGACTGTAATAAAAGTTATGTGACGGATAAAAGATTCGTTCTTAAAATAGATCTTAATAGCGGAATATCATTTTAAAATCTTATTTCATTAGGGTCACACAGATCTACTTAAAGCAAGCATTTAACACTCTGTCTTAAAGTATATAGAAATTGCCACACCCACGACTTATTTATTCATAGGGCTGGCCACGGTTAACTTAAACCTTACGGAAAACAAACCTGCATATAATAAATCCATTTCTCTCTTTGACATATCAGAATTGCTACAGTCACAACTCTAGTATTTTAGGACTAGTATTTTAGGAACATCAGTAAAAAAACATAATGCATTTTTTTTATCAGTGTTTGATTGAAAATTGGAATCGATTTCTATGGATCATCAAAACTTTTCAGGCTGTTTAAGGCCAGAAAATATTTTTGGTTTATAAGAATTTTCTTTTGGCGATATTAATGGTTTAGTAATACAAAACTTACTAATTAACCCATATCCGGGGAGGAAGAGATGCATTCATACCTACCATAATTACCCATGTATAATACGCATTTTTTCTAAAATAATAATAAACAAAATTAGGGGTGATTATTATGGACAGCTGCAAAAAAAAGTGCCCTTTCATAGGTCGATTTCGGTTGCGAAATGACTACTCAGCACAAACATACGACAATTTGACATTAACATTCGGCGATTGCGACCCCATAAGGATGTCAAATATAATCACATGTACCTAACAATACTCCAGTCAGTTATGTGCCATGCGTGATACAAGCTTCGGCGATCATGTATCTTTCGATACATGACTGACGAGGCAAATTTTTTCCGCAGTAGGTTGTCATTTCTTTCTACGGTAGACCAGTTTCCATCCAAGGCTATAGAACCCGGTCTGTCCTGCTATTTACCCATAGCATGGGGGAGAAGAAGAGGATTCATACCTTTCCCCAGGTTATTAGCACAGAAGTGATGTAATTCGACTGGAATTCGAACTCGGCTCTCAGATTCTTTAATTCGTTACTTCTTGAAAATACCTACAAATTATTTTATTTTAATAATACTTACGAATGTAAAATAAAATAAGAATTGTCACAAAACTAAATAAGAATAATAATAATCCGTTTAAAACCTTTTCTTTTAATAAGAATAGGAAACGCTGGCCGTAAGGAAATTGGAGAGGTACAATTTATAGGGTTTGATTACCAAACAAGGGGTGCGTATTATGCGTGAGTCGAAGCATTTTCCCACATTTTCAGCACACTTTTAGGGATGCGTATTATGAATGAAGACATATTATGCATGGAGAATTACGGTAATAAGAATTTGATAAACAAACAAGAAATGATAATGTGGATATAAAGTGGGGGATCAATTCTATATTACAATCAATATATAAACTAATACTCACCTTGTGGACGCGATAATTTCAATACATTTTATTCCAGAGAATGTAAATAAATCTAAAAGACATGCCTGTGTATCTAATCAGTATTTCATTGATTACTTGATTCGTTTTCTACGGCTTATCAATCTTTTCAGGTTATTTAAAGCCAGAAAATATTTTTAGATAGTAAGAATTTTTGTTGTTGCTTTTGGAAACAATAATGATTTCAGTGATAGAAGACTTATTAATTAACCCATAGCTGAGGGGAGAAGTGTTGATTTTATAGCTAATCAGAATTTGATAAGCAAGAAATTATAATGTAGATATAAAGTGGGGGATCAGTTTTGTATTACAACCATATATAAACTGACCCCTCACTTTGTGGCCACGGTAGTTTCTATATATTTATATACCAAAAAATGTAAATAAATCTAGAAGACATGCCTTTGCAGCTAATCAGTATTTCATTGATTGATTCATTTATTTTCTACAGTTTATCAACACTATGCAGCTTATTTAAAGCCAGAAAATATTTTTAGTTTGTAAGAATTTTGCGGGGTGGGGGAGATAATAATTATTTAGTGATACAAGTCTTACTAATTAACCCATAGCTGGGAGGGAAATAGGTTCATACCTTTCGCAATGTTATTTGCTTGTAAGTGAATATAAGGAACCTAACTGGAATTGGAACTCGGCCCTCCGATTAGAAATTCGTAGCAATTATCCATTACATCACCTGCACATCCAGCCTTACAGAAGCTGGTATTCCCAAGCGGTCACCCATCTAGTTACTGACCAGGCTCGATGTTGCTTAACTTCGGTGATCGTACGGCAACTCATCTCCCCTATTAATAATTTCAAGGCATTATCCATTACACCACTCGCACATCCAAGATTACAGCACCTGGTATTCCCAAGCGGTCACCCATCTAATTACTGACCAGACTCGATGTTGCTTAACTTCAATGGATATACCGGAACTCGTCTCCCCTTATTAATAACTGCAATCCATTATCTATTTCATCATCCGCACATCCAAGCTTACAGCATCTAGCGGTCACCCATCTAGTTACTGACCCGACTCGATGTTGCTTAACTTCGATGAATATACTGGAACTCGTCTCCCCTATTAATAACTCCAATCCATTATCCATTACATCATGCGGACATTCAAGCTTACAGCATATAACGGTCACCCATCTAGTTACTGACCAGGCTCGATGTTGCTTAACTTCGATGAATATACTGGAACTCGTTTCCCCTTATAATAACTCCATGCCATTATCCATTACATCATCCGCAAATCCAAGCTCACAGCATCTAATGGTCCCCCATCTAGGTACTGATCAGGCTCGATGTTGCTTAACTTCGGTGATCTTACGGTGTTTTAACTCTATATATCACCGTAAGCTTCTCTGTGTTTGACTGCGGGTAAGTGAAACCGTGAATAATGGGGATAATTAAATTTAACGTATTTCATCGGTCACAATAAAATAAAAGTTTTTTGTAATGCTTCTTTGTACTTCAAAGATGTTTTCTTTTTAGAAATTGGCGCTATACGATCTTTCTAAAATATTGAATTGATCCTGAATTGGCTGAGACAAGTAAATATATTTATTCATTATTGGTCTTTACTCATTTGGCCAAAATTTAACTGATGTGTTTTATTAATTCAGATAAAAGCAGTCTATCCGTTTTAACGCCCCTTTGTGTGGCCCATACACAAAACCCCACACGGCTATTGACAGATTTGAATTTATTTCCAGTCAAAAGCATTGATTGATCTGGGTTTTGACTTTGTGCTTGATATTTGCTACTGGAATATCGTTTTACCAGGGAGAAATTGTCCTGAACTCTATCAAACGGTCTTATGAAGAAGAATCCAGATCAAAGCAGACCCTATTTCCGTTTGAGGTTCCATTGCGCTTCAAAGCGAGGCTGTCTTTATTGTGCACTCGTGCCCTCTTTTCCAAATCAATATGTATCGCCCTCTTATCGCAAGATTTCATCTTGGCCCGAGTTTCTCACTAAACGCACAAAAACCAAACGCGCGTATTCACTGCGCATGCGTCAGCGCAAACAATTGCGCATGCCCACACACACACACGTCTGTAATTTCTTATGCCACATTCTCCCACGCATTCTCTCATTGTCTTTCTCAATCTCATTATATTCCTTACTTTATACTGACTCCCGCGTTCGATAAAGTTCCAGTGTCATTTTTGAGGGGCATACGTACAAAAGCATTAGTCAAAAGGCCCTTCAAACACAAGAATATCAATTTTTCTATAGAAATGTTCAGGCAGACATCTTTATATTAGGTGCATGCTTACAAATTGCTTGCAGCGATGGTTGTTTGTACTATATTGTATATTTAAGGGCGATTACTGTACATTAGGCTAGTGGGTTCAAACCTCAGCGATTCTTTTTTTTTAATTATTTTTCACCCTAAGTAAAGAAATAGAGCCACTAAGATGCAAGCAGTTATGGAGTCTGAGAGAACACGAGAAAAAGAACATTAAGACGAGATATCAGTAAAAGTATAGGAAAATAATGATTTACATTGATTTAAATTTTTGAAGATCAAAGTTGACTGGGAAGTAAGAAGCCGGAAGAAAGTTCCACAAGCGAGAAGTGCGAGAGAAGAAACATTCAACATAGAACTTACGGTTATACCTAGTCATTTAATCTGTAAGGAGATAACAACTTGCCACTAATCCAATAACGCGCTTCTATATATATAAATTTGCATCCTCTGTCTGTCTGTTATCGAACTCTTCCTAGGGTTTTGGAGATAGACTTCCATAACCATATATATTCTGAAACTACATTACCCAGGGTACGTAGATAAATATATTTCATTTTGATTAAAGGGGGTCCTCGGAGTTGTTGTTGGTGGACACACACCCCCACTGATTTTTTTCCCTTTGATTTAAATTTAAATTTGAACAAGAGAATGACTCCTATCCAAAATGCAGAAGGAGAAAGCTAGAAGTTGGAGGTCACACCGGCAAGATTTTTTTGATCAAAGGAGGTGCCCGCAGCGAACCCCCCATGCCCCACAGAAAAATGTTTTACCTTTGATTTAAATTAAATTTGAATAAGGGAATGACTTCTAGAGTACTTGGATAGGAATATTTCATTTTGATGAAAGCGAGTCTCCGGAGGCACCCCTCCCCACTGATTTTTTTCCCTTTGATTTAAATTTAAATTTGAACAAGGGAATGGCTTCTATCCAAAATATCGAAGGAGAAAGCCAGAAAAAGGAGGTCACGTCAGCAAGATTACAATGAGACACGATGGACGTCAAGTTGAGCAAGAAATCACCAATCAGTTGATAGTGACTTACAATATAAAATTTGTCGCAACAATTCTACTGTCATATCAATGTTGAAATCTGCTCATCAATTCATTCAATCAAGTATTGCATAAAATACATATCAAAGGGGGGTCAGGTCAATCTGTTTTTGCACAACCCCGCCACTGAAATGATTTCCCCTTTGATTTAAATTAAATTTAAATTCGAACAAGGGAATCACTCCTATCTAAAATATAGAAGGAGAAAGCCAGAAGATGGAGGTCACATCGACAAGATCATTGAGAAATATTGTAATAAATCATTTTTTCTTCATAAATTATAACAGTTATTTAAAATCAATCATCATTTTCTTACAAAAATATTGTGTGACACGCAGTAAGGCCCGAGTAATTCGGCTAGTAAGTTCATAAAGTTTAGGTATCAAAGAGGAAAGATCATCAGGAAAGGTACAGGAAAACTACGTTACGGCGGTAGGAAAGTAACTGAAGCCGAGATGATAGCTTAGTACCAATAACATTGCAGATTCTTTCTTGGATTTTATTAAGAATCTCTAAATATATAGCAGGAGCGCCAGACCAGATGTGACAGCAATATTCAATGCATGGATGAATGGTAGACTTATAAATGTGCAAGACAGTATCTGGAAAGAAAAGTTGCCTAGTTTGGCATAGTGAATTAACTTTCCTAGTAAGTTATTCAACATAATCTTCCCACTTTACGTCAGCGGAAAACTTTAACCCGCGAAATCGCAAGGAGTCACTCTCCTAGAGCGCTGCGTACACATTGATTTTATCCAACAGGGATTGACTGACTGATTTATTTATGTAAAGGCATATCAACATCTTTATGCGTGATTTATAACAAAATTTGAAGTAATAAAAATATGTTATTCTGCTTTCGCAATGGAATACATTTATTGTTTTAGATTGGGAAACGCTATCCATGCCTGAAGATGATTTATCGAAAGTACTTACAAATCGACTGAACATCTAATCTATTTTATAAGTTTTAAAAACAAAGATCGCGTGATTCAAGGAGTGGTTAGTAAGTTAACGTTTTATTAAATCTGTTAGCAAAGTGAATTCGCCATTAATTACATTAACTTTACTTATTTATTCTTTGTATAACTACTTCTTTATAACATTAATTATACTGCGAAATTGAATATATATATATATATATATATATTATATATATATATATATATATATATATATATATATATATATGTGTGTGTGTGTGTGTGTGTGTGTGTGTGTGTGTGTGTGTGTGTGTGTGTGAAACGTGTAAAATCTATTTTCCTTTTCCATTGTTCTGGTCTGCTTCAGATAAAGATGGATGGTGAACCTTAGATAAATTTCACTGAGACAATAATTTACTTAAGCAGAAAGTTCTTGAAAGTGCCTCTATCGGATCTGGCCAAAATGTAAACTCACACACCTGATTTTTTGTAATTTATTTAATATATATATATATATATATATAACCTTTTTGTTTGGAAGTTGTAAACCTATTTTCCTTTTCCATTGTTCTGGTCAGCTTCAGATAAATTTTGATGGTGAACCTTCGATAAATCCCACAGTGAGAAACTTATCAGGAAAGTGGACATCAGAAGTCTTTGAAAGGAATAAAAAATATCCGCGCGATACAAATTACTTTTAGTGTTCTGGCACTTGAAATGATCTTCTTTTAAACCTTCCCAAGCGGAATCGCGTAAATACATTGATACGCAGATAATCTTTTATATGGTTGACCGTCTGAGAAAATTAAGCACACGAACATCGCTATATTGCACTTCCAACAAGTAGGTACTTATAAATAATGTTATTTGTCCGTACCTCGAATATAACTGCCTGCTTAAAGAAAAAAAAACATATGATTTGCGTCCTTATCCTCACTTATAAACACACTTGAATGTTGAGCATCAAACATGAATAGGGAATTCTACGCTGTTGGATTCATATTAAAATATAACGATTTAAGAGCAAATGTATACTCATGTATGTTATTTGGCTATCTTTACAAGTTTTACGATTGCCATTTGGTAAAGGAAAGAAGAGTTTTCTTTTTTTTATACATATATATATATATTTGGACGATTATACGATAATTTCTCTCCGAATTTATAAAATGTAGACTTAAAGAGAACGGAACAAATTTTCGAAATATATATTACTTTTTATTGCCGGCACTCTTGTTTGGGTTGCGTTCATTTTGTTTTACGTTATATCAATCTCATTTAGTTATTTAATGACGACAGGATTTTTAGACTAAATTCTTCGGGAGTCCTTTAATAATGAAATTTAATTATCTTGGGGGCATTATTAATTTATTTTTAAAAATCCATTGCTGGTAATATATTTTTTATATCAAAAATGTATTGCTGGTATATTTACTATAAAAATCTATTTCTATAATTTCATAGGGTTTTGAATCCAATTTTAGGGTTTAACTCTTTTTCTATAGCAAGAACCGTAACAGGTTCTATCACCCACGCCAGCACTTTGGAAAGTGATTAATTAAATATCTTTCAAAGAAAAATATTTCAGGATATTCTGGTGTTATGGATAAATTCTAGAAAAGAAATATTATTTTAATTTTCTTAAAATTTCTTATCAGATTACATTATCAGCCATAATTATTAATTCTACCACGTGTATGTTTGCTGTAAATTCAGCACCTGATTACTTCTATAGTTTTGTTTAGAACAATGGCCAACAGGCTTCTCCTACCTGGAATTGCTATCGAATTTGCTCTTCATTGGTGCCTTGTACCATACTTAAGTGAAGCATAATTAATATCAAGTGTTTTCATTTCGTAATCTGATGTTTACTTTTTTTTAATTCGATCATGTTATTGATTTAATCGACGGGCACCGTTGAAGGATAGATCGAGGGAAAAACTTTTTTATTAAAATGGCTTCAGCGACTTCAGCGTGTGATCGACATTTAAGAATATGATCTACATACTTAATCCTACTGAAGTGTGCGATTGGTACTTTTGTTGGGATTGCTATGAATTAGTGTGTAATCAGAAGGGTTTTAGGTTTGTGATAATAAACGTGAAAAGCATGTTCTTCATATGAATCACAACAATTTAGCGTAGACATACAAAAGGAATAAATCTCAAAGGCAATATTGAACAAAGAAACAAAGGTAGTCGTGAATTCAATTAGAAACAAACATTGAATATTTATGTACAAATAAATTACAATACAATTTTTGGAAAAGGTTGTGTTTCAGTCGAAATAACTGAATTGTTGAACAAAAGTTGAATTGAGTATTTTATGAACTCAAAGTTCATGAATGTTCCTTTGTTTAGGAAAAGTGTTCACATAAAAATTTGAGGAAAATTTATCGAGAGATAAATTTTAAAGTATTGTAGTTGCGAGATTTTTTGCTGAAATTTTGTATGTTTTTGTTTTGGCAGAGTTATTCAACTTGGACTGTATTTTTTTATATTAATGCTTAAGTAGTAGTTTCTGTTTAGTAGTGTAGATAACACTTTTTTAGAAACGTACAAACGTTTCAGAGAGAGAGAGAGAGAAAGAGGTTGAAGGTTGAGTCAGGTGTTGACGCGTGAAAAGTTCTTTAAGTCAATATGTACACACGCGTGGATCTCTGTAGAAATCTCTCTGAGAGTGAATTGCCGACTGGTGAATTGGACTGAGATTTGTCCATTTATTTACTCTGCGAAGATTGGATCGGCTCCCAGCGCATTGGCGGCAAAAAATATCCTGGGGGCGTCTCGACCAATAATAAGCCGAGTTTCGCAATGTGTGGTGTTGATTGGTCGAAACTAGCTCTTATGGAAAATTCGACCTTTAAACGGGTTGAGTGGAAAAATACGGACGATTCTACACTTTAAAAATAACGAATTTTCAGAGCATAGAGTTGCTGGACGCTAAAATCGACCTTCTTAAAAAAAATATGAGAGGTGTATCAAGGGAAACATTTTAATCTCATCTAGATTTTAAATTGTTCGAAAATCACTTGATCGAATGTCGAATGCTCCAAGTTTATTTGTTGCCTTTCTGAATGATATTTAAACTGAATACAGACAGGGATATATATATATATATATATATATATATATATATATATATATATATATATATATACGAGGGTCATTCAATAAATAAGTTGAATTTTTCGGTATAAGGACTTCTAATACAGATAGAAGCTTACTTTTTTTATTATTTTTCAACGTAGTCTCCCAGCACTGTCACACACTTTTCCCATCTGTGCACAAGCTTCTGTATTCCCTCAGCGTAAAAATATTTGGACTGATGTCTCAGCCAGTCGCTCACAACACTTTTGACTTCATCGTCACTTTTAAACTTCGTGCCTCTCGTGAACGCTTTCAAGGAACCAAACAGTTTCAAAGTCTGAAGGGGCAAGGTCTGGGCTGTAAGGGGGGTGAGGGAGCAGTTCCCAGCCCAGCTCGTTGATTGTCTGCACCGCTTGGGCTGCTGTGTGAGGCCTTGCGTTGTCATGATGCAAGATGACTCCTTCTGACTGATGACACCTGCGTTTGTCCCAACAGATAAGCTCAAAGTCCTTGCAATATCATCCACTGTCACCCTTCTGTCAGACTGAATGAGGTCATTGACTGATTCGATCACCTCAGGAGGACCTCACTTCTGTAGGCCTCCCATGCCTGTCTTCATCCTCAACACTGCTCCGCCCTTCTTTAAACAATTTAGCCCACTTGTAGACATTATTTTGGCTGAAACATGTGGCACCATACACAGTTGACATTCTCCTATGAATTTCAACTGGTTTGCACCCTTCAGCAACCAAAAACTTGATAACTGACCGCTGTTCAATCCTGGTGCATGCTTCTTGGTCGGCCATCTTTGTTAATCGTAAAAACTCTCAAAGTTTTTTTTTAATCTGCAAAAGAAATTAAATCCATGTGAAAAAGAAGAAAAAAAAGAAAGCTTTGATCTGTATTAGAAGTCCTTATACCGAAGAATTCACCTTATTTATTGAATGACCCTCGTATATATATATATATATCGAAATGAGATAAAGAACAGACTGAATAAATTTCCACTGTTCGTAGCATATGATATCGGAATGGATAGAAGTCTATCTTGTCGTGCGGCTGCTTTGAAAAGTACCTGAAAACCATACCACGGGTTGACCCAAGCCTTTTGAATGAAATTAGGTAGACGAAACTGTTGTGGGCCGTCGACAGCTGGGCTAGCACGAAGACACAAGTCATCGTGGCCGAGGGCTTAAGCGAGCTGGCCTTGTTCAAATTGTTGATCACGCTAGATAACACGGTCTCTCCTAGAAACTGTAACTAAGGTCTGCTTAGCATAGTTGCAGTATAAACCACAGGTGGGCTCTGTGGGTGTTGAACAAACACAAATGTGCCTGAGCGAGCGTCTGCAATAGGGATTGGCTAGCCGCCCTAATAGACGGGTATCCTCGAATAGGATTGGCCATCTATATGAAATGGACAAAGTCCGACAATTATTTTAGAGATACAAATATTTAAATAAATGTTCTGTTACCAGTTCTATGAAAATTTCTCGGACATTCAGTCCGGTAAATGTTGTTTAATACTGTTTATTATAAACATTTGTATCTATACAAAGAACGTATAAACTTAATATATATATATGTATATGAAGAAATATAATCTTAGGGCATGCTATATTTATGGGACAAAATGCTCAATATCAGAGATAGAGTGTCTGTAAATATAAAAGTGAACATATAAGTCAACACTTAGAGGTGACAGTCTGTTTCATGCTAGACGCAATCGTCAGGCCCCGTGTGCTGTTATTTCTCTCGGCTATTTATATATATGGGTCAGTGGTGCATTGTGGATAGTCTATTTTGGTGGTTATTTTACCGGAAGTCGTTTTTTTATTTATTTATTTGGGTTAAATTATTTTGCTTGTCCTTATTTATTTTTATTTGTTATTTTTATTTCTTATTTTATATATTTTTTTAAAATTTTATTTTAATCGGTGTTTTTATTAACGTAGTAAAAATTGTTTATATCGCTTATTTAATAGTTTTGTTTTGGTTTGGGAAGATAATTAAAGCTATTTATTCAATTTCGGGGTTGATTGTTGTAGTTTATTCTAAATATTATTTTGGCGGGAGCAGTTTTTAATTTGTTTATTACTTAATGTATTTATTTGGATTGATTATCTTTATTTGTTTTTTCTAACGGTTAATTTATCGGGATCGGTTTTTTAGTTTGTTTATATATTTATTTGGATGAAGTTAGAATAATTTATTTTACTGGTTTTTATTATTTGTTTATTATACTGCGTATTTTTATTTACTCTTTTCAGTTTTCGAATTTTTTTATCGTTATATAACACTTATAGCTATATTTTCGTCCGATTTTTAGTTTGATTTTTATAGTCTAACTAATATTTTGGCCATAATGGCTTGTTAATTTGTTTATTATTTACTTTATTTATTTGGGGGTCGTTGATTTTGCATTTTTATTTTTTATTTATTTATTCTATTTCCTTTATTCTAACGGGTGTGATTTGTTTGGGTTAATTCATTTTACTTATTTTATTGTCATTTTGTTTGTTTATTTGTTTATTTATTTTATTTCATTTTTATTTTATTTATTTATTTATTTTTTTCAGTTGTCGATTTTTAAGTAACGTACTAAAAATTTGTTTTCATGTCTGCATTTTGAGATGAGCTCGGATCTATTATTTAATAATTTATTTTGGTCTTGGAAGGTAATAATGGCTATTTTTCCCCCAAGCAAAGTTTGCAAGTTTTTGATTGGTTTTTGTAGGCTGATGATCTTTACCTTATTTTCCAAGATATTTTTGGTGTGGTGTGCGTTTTGTTTTTAATTTCCCAGATATACTTAGAAAGCATTGTGCTGTTCGCATATTTACTATTTGTGAAAGATGTTTTGTGTGCATAATTTCCTTGTTTCCAGTGTCATTCAGTTACTCCTATGTATGCTTTTTCTTCATTATCTGGTGATTTTATCGTGGCTTGGTATATTACGTTGTTTTGTAAACAATTACCGTTTAAGGGACATTCGTTCTTTATTCTGCAGTTGTACGTGAGTTTGATTTGTTCGTGTGGTTTGTTGATAATTTTCCTGTTGTGCTTTTTTATTATTTTTGCCATATTCTCGGTGAAACTATAGCTGATTTTTACTGTGTTTTTGTTGAATATTTTGTGTAGTGTGCTTGATTCCGGGAAGTGTTTGTGTAAGAGTTTGAATAATATTTTTCCTACGTTTGTTTTTACGATTTTACTGTACGGTGGGTTTAACCATATGATATTTCTTTTCCTGTTGGCTTTTTTGTGTTCTGTGGTCAGTATGTGAGTTTTTCTGGGAATCCGCTATCTTTTAGGGCTGTTTCTTATTCTTTCGTAGCTTTGTTAAATATAGATTCATTGAAGGAATTGTCGGAAAGCCTGCGGTTAATCGATTTTGGTATCTGTTTGATTATAGAAGGCGGTTGGTTGGAAGATGTGTGTATATAGAGTGGTTTATCATTGGGTTTTCTGTATGGTTTGTATGTGCCTTTTCTTAGGTTGAAGGTAACATCTAGAAAATCTACTTTAGCTTATGTTAGTTTTTATATCTATGTCGAATCCGTTATTTTTGAAAATCTTTATTATTGTTCATATATATATATATATATATATATATATATATATATATATATATATATATATATATATATATATGTATGCAGGTGTGCAGAAAAATAGGAAAGAACACGTTAGGTAGATAATCCGGTGTTCCTTATTATTTAGCTTTATTTTCAAAAAGACAGTGCTCCATACAGAAGTAGAGCTAAGTTCTAGAAAATAATAAATAGAACTAGAACTTGTAAAACATGGGATGACCCATGCCCTCTGTGCCTACACGAAAAACTGCACATCATTAGATTTCTAAATAGTGAAAAGTTACTAAACCATAGACATGAGTTAACGGTGTTCTGTCGTCATCAAATGATTTTCGCATTAAATAATTAATAAATAGATTTAAACAAATTAAGTCCATAGTTTAAAAGCCTTAAAAACTCAGCCCAATAATTATTGAGAAAAACCCTTTGATAAAAAAAAGAAAAAAAAAAGCCATGTAAATAAACAAATAAATAAACAGATCAAATAGATAATAATGAAACATAACCTTCTAGTCACTCAACGACTCGAGGCAAGATAGCTTATTCCCAAATTCTCGCTTGACAAGGAAGCGGGTCAGACACCTTAACTCTACATAACTTCAAAAATTATGTTAGGGGTCTCGGGTTGCTTGATATTAAGATGAATTCTGGTTGGTTGATTTTGTTAGAGGGCCTCGAAAATTTGAACCAATCAACACTCAACTTAATTTGTGACTAATATAGCAACATCATATTAAATTTCATATATAATTTAATGCCGTTTTACATTTCTTCAGCTCTCCAATCAGTTCACTTCCCTTGGAAAATTTGTTTGGCAAAAGATTCCATAACTACAAGGGATAAATGCAGAATTCTCTAGCAAATATAACAGCGCATTTGCGTGTATTTTTAAAAATCACCGCAACAGAATTCAGATTTTGTCGCAGTTAAAATAAATTTATCTTCACAATTTATTCCTGAAAATGATCTTAGAAAACCTCGAATATATATATATATATATATATATATATATATATATATATATATATATTGATAATATTAGTGGTCAGTATATTTTTCCGAAGGTGGCTGATATGTGAATACAAATTAACTCTGATGACCCTTATCAAAATGGTCGCTCCAGCCGTTTCCATAGTAATTAATTTTATGCCTATAAAGATGAGTAAATTTCACGATTGGTTATTCCTAAATTTTCGCTTAAGGATGAAACAGGGCTTGATACTTTAATTCAATTTAATTTCAATAATCATATTGTGGTTTTTGTCTCTTGTTTTTCTAACCACTTTCGCCCCAGCCCCTGAACCTCCGACGTCTTACTCTCTGAGTTGAGGTGTCTACTCGGTCTGAAATTAAGGGAGTGACCGTTGGTCCACTGAGCATCCGTAGATCATTCGACCGGTCCACTGGTTTACTCCTGCTTCCTGCCCACGTTGTGCTTGGTTTGATCCAGAAAGCAGAAGGGATGTTCATCCTTTCACGGTCGACTGAAGATGTAGACACTGCTGGAGAGTCTGCGGTAAGAAATTTAGAATTCACCCCAAAAAATATATATCTGCAGTAAGCCGAACAAACAACTATTCAATGGTTGAATTGTTAATGTCTTTTATATAGCATAAAAGAATAATATAGAAAAGAAACGGGTTACAGAAATGAAAATAATTGACGTAAAAACTCATACACTGGATACTAGACGGAGAGAGAGAGAGAAAGAGAGAGAGAGAGTGGGTTGTGATTAGCTTGTTCTGAAATCGCCTCAGAACGATATGCGTCTCTAAATTATTGTAGCTTGTTCGACGTTTCTGTTTCCAGTGGTAGTAATAATGGTAGCAGTAGTAGTTTTAGACGTTGGAGGAGTAATTCGCTTCTTCGTACGTATATCAATAAAATATGTAAGCGGGCGCCTGGCTCCAACCTCTGACGTCATTCCCAATCTCCGACCTCTCTCTCCAATTCGACTGTACTCGACCGCAGACCAGCCAACCACTCTGTCAACAGATTTCTGTGCGCGTTTATATTGATAACCTGAATGATCACAAATCGACCCTTGGTCCACACCCGATAATCATGAGTGTCGCTGTCATCCCAAAACCATGGGAATTTCAAAAGTCCTTTCTTGCTTACTCAGCCCTATTTATAATTTTAACCGACAAATGTTATTTCGCTCATTTCATTGTCTTTTCTAATGACCCAATTCCAAATGGGCGAGATCAGGTTTACATCAGTAAACAAAATTGTTCTGATCTAATTTCGCTGTTCAAATCTACTCCAATTTCAATAAAAAAAAATATATATATGTGTGTTTGTGTGTTTCCCAAACTCTTTCTGTCACATTTCCTCCTCTACCCATATGTCATTTACTAGTTAATGACACACGAGCTTTCCTATCAGCAAAATATGAGAAAACCCAGTCCAACATGCTTCTGACTAGGGTCTACTTAAACATACGTCTCTTCCGGCATGCAAAGGTAGAGTCCTCAGTTCTTTTTAGGGCTCATTATGCCCACTTACATTTTCATTGTCCTTACGATACATATGTACATGCAACTTCCGGTTAAAGTTCACTGTTGTGGTGTTCTTGTGCAGTAGAACCTTTTCACATAGTTCACTAGTTCAAATGTTCTTTCCTCCCTTTTTTTTCAATTATTGGAGTTCGCAACACTCCTTACTAATTATTTCAGTCTCATTACAGAAAAAAAAAATTAAAATTTCGATTTATTTCGTAAACCTGTCCTTCCGATTTTGTCTCGCCTTCACAACAGGCTTTGTCGAATCTTTTGTTGGTTCAGGTCCTTCCACGACAATCTTCTTCAATATCAGTTAGGGTCCCTATGCACTCGGGTCGGATCTACCTGCACTAACTGGAATTCCTCTTTCACTCATGCACTCCCGTGCCAGTCTATTCTGCCCAGTCGACAACACCGCACGCCTCTTCAACCAGCACCAAACCAGCAAGGCCACGACTATCATTAGTATAATTCCCACAACAGTCGGCCAGGTTATTATAGCAATCAAATTCTCTTTCAGCCCGAATTCGGCGCACCTATCTTATCTAACTCCGACTTCAGTCGTCCAAGATTAATCTTATCGATTGGCTTTAACAACGCCGGCATCTTTTCTAGCGACATCTTAGGAATCTCTCTTACAATGGGTTCCCACAATCCCGTCCATCCACTGGCATTCGTTCCTACCAGCATTAACAAAGGCTCATTCTTTTCAAACTTCTCTTCTGCTTAGTAGTAGGGGGGATAAAGGGATAGATGGACCATGAGCTCCACAACCAATGGGTAGCTCTACAAAAAACAAAGGGGGAGTAACTCTAATCGTAGTGGTGGGCTTCCCTTCACACACCTTAGATAATTCGATCTCTTCTTGTGTGGCCACCGCCCAAATTCCGCCAGAGACACTGATTGCTTTAGGTAACATTACACTAGCCAACACCTCTACCTGACAATGATCTCTAATTCCCTTCTTATTTTTCTTAAATAAATCCAGTACACACAGATTGTGACTACCTGTCACTTAAATTGGACTTACAGACCCACAGGAACCAAAGGCATCATTCTTGCATTTTTCTGCTTCTCCCTTTGTTAATAGCATAAACTCTGTCCTGGCTGGGTTTAGGGCAATAAATTCTGTCTCTAGCTTGTACCTAGCCACCGCTCCTATCTTCAGCCTTAGTTTTGGATAGGGAAGGGGAAGATTCATCACCTGATAAATTCCAAAGGTACTATCTCTGTCCAGTAATAGAACCGGCACTAGCCCTAGCAATTTGTCATCTTCCAAAAATACCTCCATAACTGCTGGGTGGGGTCTATAGGTAATCTAAGGTGAAGGGGTAGTTTGGCTTGTATCTCCAGTAGTACTTCCCTTAATCGTTCCGGAGTTATTATACTCGGAGACTGGTGTCCCAGCGACAGCATGTCTAATTGTGCTCTCACATGCTCTAACAACACCGTTAAAGAGTGACTTGTTTGACGTACCTTACTCATTATAGCTAATAATTGAAAATACCTTTGCAAAATCCCCTCTAATTTCTGTAATTCGGTTGTTACAGACGTGGTTACATTTATCACTTCCTTTCTGTAGGTGAGAAATCAACCAATTGATAATCCCTCTATTCTTAGCCAATTCCAGCCTAGTAACATTGAGTATAGATACGCTCTCTTTAACCGACTGAGCCATTGCTTGTTGTCTCTGTTCTACCGCCTCTAATTTCCTCTTAATTACTCTCACTTCGCCTTCGGAGACTGTACCAAACAACACGCTTAATGCCTTTCCCATTATAGGTAATACTGCCCTCTTTTGCCTGGTCCATAACAACTTTATTCCTTTCAAATAGTAACTCATATCCTTCCATTGTCTCTCAAGTATTAGGGATTCCTGAGCTAAGGGGTGTAATATACGGTGGTATTCCGGAGTCTGTAAATATAGTTTCCGGCGACTTGGGTTCTGGCTGTATCTAGTTTGTCCACTTCGATCTTCAACTGACCCAGTAAGTTCTCATACGGCTGCAGGCCTATCACCAAAGTTAGCTATGTTGATCTAGTTATAACACTTCGCTAGTCTTCTTAAATACAGTATTCTCACTGTGTTCCCAGGTATTAGCTACCACAACTAGCATCGTCAGTACCACGAGCCTCCTCTCGTCCATGTCTGCAAGCAGATGGAGAGAATAATTCGTCTTACTCAATCATTCTCTTATTGTTTTTAGCGGGTGGTTACATCTTACATACCTCAAGCACCGACCCACACCACCACCAGCACCGTGCATGCATGGGGCCCGTCCACACAGTTCACCAGCACCGATGATAAATGCACAGTTAGTCCCAGACCGTCACTCGTTCACCACAGCCATTGTACTTGTTTCCCTTAATCCTTGGGTTCGGGCAGCACTGCTCCCCTCAATCGCCGTTTTAGTGGTAATTCATCATTTACACTAGGTGCTTTTTCAGCCCGCAATCTACTCTGCAATTGAGCTAACGGAATTTCATCCTCTTCTTCCCATTCACTCAGTTCTTCTTCCCTAAGGTTAGGCTCAATCCCTGCTTCCTCAGAATGTCCCGCTGGGGTCCGATTTACCTCCCTCAGCCTTCGAAGGGTAGTTGGGCTAATTTCAATCTCCTCACTCCCTTCACTTTCACTCTCAGTCTCTAACCCTTCAGGTTCTACCAACGTAGTTCTCCACAGCCTTTTCTGTTGAGTTTTTGTTTCGGCTCCTTTCCATTCTCCTATTTCAGCTAGCTTTATATCATTCGCATGCACTCTCTTTTCCTGTCCGGTCAATTGGTCCCAGATCACGAAGGAAACCGGACCCGTCTGCTCCACGATCCTATAGTATGGACTCCATCTCTGGTCCAATTTATATTCTCTCCAGTGTATTTTATAATACACTGGATCACCTATCTGGAAGGAAACTTCTCTATTTTTATTTGCCCTATCGTTTCGCCTTTTCTGGGGTCTTCGAATCCTCCTCCTCACCTACGTAAAAATGTTATGCTGTTGTTCTAAAACTATTTGGTCATGATCCTCTCCTAAATACTTCCTCCTAGGTCGTAACAGATTGTCTATAGGTAAGACTACATCCCTGTCATATATCAAGTAATAAGGGGAAAATTTTGTCGTCTCGTACATTGAGAATCTCACAGCTGCTAATGCTTGGGTCACGAATAAATCCCAATTTTCCCTATTATCCTCTGTTAGTTTAGCTAACACATCAGCAAGGGTCTTATGAAATCTATCTACCTTAGCATTACCTTGTGGGTGATATGGAGAGGTGGTTATGTGCTCTATGTTTAATTCTCCCAACGTCTCTCATAATCTGATTCACATTCTCCGATCCATTATTGGTAACCAACTGTTCGAGGGCCCCATACCTAGGGAGTATTTCGTCCAGTATTATATCTGACACCGTTCGTGTCTTCTTATCCGGTATGGCATATGCCTCAGGCCAATTCGTCAGCCAGTCCACAAAACTCAGTATGTAAAGGTTACCTCTATGTATTTCCCAATAGGGTCCGGAAATATCCATGCTTTCTTTCGGAAACGAGTAATTCGGAACATCCATTTCTAATACTGGGGTAACCCTACTCCTCCGACTCTGTATTTGGCATGTTACGCATTTTTTTACATGGTTCACAACATCATTAAACAACTTAGGCCAGTAGTAATTTCTCATTATTAATCCATACGTCTTATCAATTCCCAGGTGTCCTAACCTCCTATGGCACTGGTCTAGAATTTCAGCTCTCCACTTCTCAGGTATCACCATTTTTAAACTTACTTCCTCATCTCTTCCTGAAAGGTAATACAACACTCCATCGTGCACCATATATTTGAAGATACGCCCTGCCTCTACCCTGGACCTGATAGTTGCTATCTCGCTATCCTCTTGGCTTTGCCTAATAATCTCTCTTCAGTGGGGGTCGGAAACAATCTCCGTTTCTCCTTCAACGCCTGTGAATTGATCACATTAATTTGCACTGGGGCCACCCTGCCTCTTACTTTTTCACCGGTGACCCATCGGCGTTTCCCGGACACTTTTCCTTCTCGGTGGGGGGCACCAGCGTATTAACTCGCTTTATCCCCAGTTTACGGTCTCCCTCTGCCGTACACCACCGAGCCTTGTGCCCGAACTCGCCACAAATCGTGCAGTTCAGGCCCAAAGACCTTGGGTCGCTTCCATAGTTTTTCGGACGGTCGAGGGCCCGATGTCCACCATACTTGTAAGTCTAGCACACCAGCCCATATCGGCCCGGTGTGGGCTTGTGAAACCCAAAACGCAGATCCCGGGCTCTCCTATTGGGAACTGCCTCAGCTTCCCAGTCCTCTTCCACCTCTTCTTTCGGGTCCCGTATCTGGATCCGCTTCCGATCCTTCTTTTTCATCATTACTTTGGCCCCTCGGGAGTTCCTACCTACACCCCATCTTATTCTATCCCAGAGTCGTTCGCTGGTCCGAGCCGCCTCTATGGCTGCGGCCAGGCTAACCGGTCCTCCCTTCAGAACATCGCCCCTCAGGTCCCGGTCGCTCAGTGCGTCTACATACACATCTGCCAACAAGGCCTGAATAGGACCACTGTCCCGAGTCGCCAACTCCGAAAAAGCTAACGCCGCTAGCCCCACGATTTTTCCCCCAATTCCTCATTAGTCTTTCCTTCTTGCTGCTGCAGCCGGAATAATTTCCTAACCGCCTCAATGGCTATACGCTCACTTGCGTATTGCCGCACCAGAGCGGATTTAAGCTCGGTCCACGTCATGGCCGGGTTTTCTCTGTACCACCCCCTATAAACGGCGTCGTAAGCTAGGAGCACCATTTCTTGGTCCGAGAGGCCACAGATCACCTGCTTCTTCTGAATGGACAGAATCTATTCGTGCAGGTCCGCAGGGTTTTCTTTATAAGTAGGTAGCTTCATGCAACCTATCAGCCTCCTGAAACCCATCGATATTTCGGGGACTTCCAGGTCCCCAAGTTCATCTGTGGCGTCGGATCCTGCTACGCTCATCCTAGCGTCTTCTCAACTACCACTTTCAACGACAGAACGAAAGGAAAAATACTTAACACGGTGGTGGTGCTTCAACTGCGTACAACGTCGACAAAAACAAGATCAACCATATTACTGGCAGATCTAAGTGCAATGAGTGACTTACCTGAGGTCCGCCGCTCCGTGTTTTGTTTCTCTTTCCTCCTTCTTTTGCTTCCTTCTCTTTTCCACCTTATGTCCCTTTTAGACCAATATAGTCCGAAGACTAGAGTCCTTTCTGGTCTTACTTGATCCCGATTGGACAACACAAATGCAACATTCTATCCTCTTTTCGACGGCCGTGGTAATTACCACGGGTCTATCCTGGTCACGGCAACCAGTTTAACCACTTTCGCCCCAGCCCCTGAACCTCCGACGTCTTACTCTCTGAGTTGAGGTGTCTACTCGGTCTTAACCGAAATTAAAGGAGTGACCGTGTGTCACCTTAGCATCCGTAGATCATTCGACCGGTCCACTGGTTTAATCCTACTTCCTGCCCACGTTGTGCTTGGTTTGATCCAGAAAGCAGAAGTGATGTTCATCCTTTCACGGTCGACTGAAGATGTAGACACGGCTGGAGAGTCTGCGCTAAGAAATTTAGAATGCACCCCCAAAAAGTATATATCTGCAGTAAGCCGAACAAACAATTATTCAATGGTTGAATTGTTAATGTCTTTTATAGAGCAGAAAAGAATAGTATAGAAAAGAAACGGGTTACAGAAATGAAAATAACTGACGTAAAAACTCATACACTGGATACTAGACAGAGAGAGAGAGAGAGAGAGAGAGGGAGAGAGAGAGAGAGAGAGAGTGGGTTGTGATTAGCTTGTTGTGAAATCGCCTCAGAACGATATGCGTCTCTAGATTATTGTAGCTTGTTCGACGTTTCTGTTTCCAGTGGTAGTAATAATGGTAGCAGTAGTAGTTTTAGACGTTGGAGGAGTAATTCGCTTCTTCGTACGTATATCAACAAAATATGTAAGCGGGCGCCTGGCTCCAACCTCTGACGTCATTCCCAATCTCCGACCTCTCTCTCCAGTTCGACTGTACTGGACCGCAGACCAGCCAACCACTCTGTCAACAGATTTCTGTGCGCGTTTATATAGATAAGCCTGAATGATCACAAATCGACCCTTGCTCCCCACCCGATAATCATGAGCGTCGCTGTCAACCAAAACCATGGGAATTTCAAAAGTCCTTATTTGCTTACTCAGCCCTATTTATAATTTTAACCGACAAAAGTTATTTCGCTCATTTCATTGTCTTTTCTAATGACCCAATTCCAAATGGCCGAGATCAGGTTTCCATCAGTAAACAAAATTGTTCTGATCTAATTTCGCTGTTCAAATCTACTCCAATTTCAATAAAAAAATATGTGTGTGTGTTTCTGTGTTTCTCAAACTCTCTATGTCATATTTTTGAAACATGAAAACTCTTATATAGTAAAGAATAATTATAATATATATATATATATATATATATATATATATATATATATATATATATATATATATATATATATATTCTAAACATTCAGGTTTGATAGAAGAAATTGTTATCATAGAACTTACGGTATTTACATTCATCGTTAAGATTTTATGAGATGAATTATTTACATTCATCTTCATTTTTCATCGTCAGTCATAATTATTAATTTTTGTGTAGTATTTACTTTCATCTTCATTTTTTATTAGATGAAGCATTGTCAGCAATTATTATTCATTTTTGACTAGTATTTACTTTCATCTTCATTTTTTATTAGATGAAGCATTGTGAGCCATTATTATTAATTTTTGACTAGTATTTATGTTCATCTTAATTTTTTATTAGATGAATCATTTTCGGCCATTATTATTAATTTTTAACTAGTATTTACGTTCATCTTAATTTTTTATTAGATGAATCATTTTCGGCCATTATTATTAATTTTTAACTAGGATTTACTTTCATCTGTATTTTCATATTAGATGAAATATTGTCAGCCATTATTAATTTTTGAAAAGTATTTACTTTCATCTTCACTTTTTATTAGATGAAGCATTGTCAGCCATTATTATTAATTTTTGAAAAGTATTTACTTTCATCTTCACTTTTTATTAGATGAAGCATTGTCAGCCATTATTATTAATTTTTGACTAGTATTTATTTTCATCTTCATTTAATATTAGATGTAGCATTGTCAGCAATTGTTATTGAATTTGACTCGAGAGCCATTCAAATGAGAGAGTTAGTGTTAAATTGTTAACCCATGGTACAAGCGGACACATTGTGAATGTTTATACCAACATTTAATTTAACTGGAAATACCTTTATTAGTAGTACTCACGCAATACAATTCTCGGGGGAAGACCAAACTAGAGGGTTACTGTTAAAATGTTCATAATATATGATATATATATTACCTGAACGACAGAGGAGTATAAGTAGGATAGATAACGATTGATCCTTGACATGAAGAGTTCGAGATGATTTTAGGTTTCGTTCCCTCGTGTGCTTGTTTCCCAATATGAAAATATTTTGGTAAAATCATTATTGTCTCTGGTTACCTCAGATATATTCCAAGGTTAACCTCTCGTAACCTGATATTGCCAAAAATCATGTGTTGTTTTATTATTTCATATACACCCTTGTTCTAATTAATTGCTTTAGTTTTCTTTCTTTCAACATACGGTCAGTTTTAAACCCACTGGTGTGACATGGTGTAATCGATTTCCATTTTTTCCTCAGATTTTGTCATTTGCATTGGTGTGCAGTGATACGAATCTGTTTTCGGTGTGTATGATGAAATTTGTTTGGCCTTGAAAAATGTTGCGTCATTCGTGAATGTATCATATTTTCATCACGCCCAGACACTACTGTCTCGACTGTCGATTAGTTGTCCTACGACGATTGTTCTGCGATGGGCGTTACTCCAAAGAAGCATACGAAAATAGTAACGCTGCACGAACACACTGGCAAGCCTTACCAGTGAGCAAATCAAAGTACTATAATTATATACCCGCTGCCCCACGCAGAAAGATTTGGCACAAGGCCGAGTTTTAAAGTGGGGTATCCGAGCCCGTAGGCCCGGGTAAAAATTCCCTATAGACCACGTAAAAACGGGGTCAGTTGCCCGAGACGAGACTCTGCCCTTCGGCTGAGCCTCGTCTGGGGTATACCCTCTGACATGTGCCAGGTAAGTATTATAGACTGGCCCGGAATCTCTCCTGATTTAAATCCAATCGAGAAACTGTGGACAATCTGCAAGGAGGGACTAACATAGATAGATAGATAGATAGATAGATAGATAGATAGATAGATAGATATGAACAGACTGAGATAGATAGATAGATAGATAGATAGATATGAACAGACTAAGATAAATAGATATGAATATAGATAGATAGATAGATAGATAGAAAGATAGATAGATAGATATGAACAGACTAAGATAGATAGATAGATAGATAGATAGATAGATAGATATGAACAGACTAAGATAGAAAGATAGATAGATAGATAGATAGATAAGAACTGGCTGAGATAGATAGATAGATAGATAGATAGATAGATAGATAGATATGAACAGACTAAGATAGATATGAATATAGATAGATAGATAGATAGATATGAACAGACTAAGATAGATAGATAGATAGATATGAACTGACTGAGATCGATAGACTGGCCTGGAAACTCTCCTGATTTAAATCCAATCGAGAATCTGTGGCCACTCTGAAAGCAGCGACTTTGCGGAATTTAAGAACTTTGCGAACATGTGCACTGGGTCATGTTTTCTTGGAAAAATACGAAAAAACTATAAATAATAACGTTTTACAAAACTGAGTATCTGGATCTTCCCGTTTGACCGTGATATAACGAACATACACGTAAAAATATATACTTATATCGACTAAAGAATGACAATTAATATTTTTAACTTTGATTTTACCTTGTTAGTCGCTTTCTCTTATCCCCAGAACAAGAAAACACGTAGCTGTCAATTGTACACAGGGGAATAGTGTCGCAGAGTCGACATCCTATACAGTACAGGAAAGAAAACAGGTGGGGAAACAGAAGCAATTAAATATGAAATAGTTTGAAAGAAAGCACTTATTGTATATTCAAAATACTATTCGGTCTGAAGAAAAGAAACATTAGAAACCTATTTAGTAAGTTGCATTTAGAGAAAGCGTTCAGTAAAGTATGAACACTCCCATAATGACCGGTGAGGCGTGAAAAATAAAGACAGAAAAAGATAATTTATTTTCAAAGTGACAGAAAAAAAATGAGCAAACTCAGAAACCGCAGGAAACAAGTCTTCTTGCTCAAAATACAAAAATGACCTAGAATAACTTTAAAAAAATGTTTAAATAACAAAGGAGGCAATTCCCTTAACACTCACACACACACACACACACATATATATATATATATATATATATAACATATATATATATATGTATATATATATATATATATATCCATGTATATATATATATCCATGTATATATATATACATTTATACATATATAAATATATAAATATATATATATATATATATATATATATATATATATATAAGTGAACATTGATGACAACACTCAGAGGCGACAGGCTGTTTCACGTTAAACCCAATCGTTAGGCCGCAAGTGTCTGGCTGTCGGTTCCTAGGAACTGAGCTGCTTGACCCTCATACGTCGAATACAACGAGAGAGTCATCATATATATATATATATATATATATATATATATATGTATATATTGACCACAATTATTATTATCAGATATATATATATATATATATATATATATATATATATATATATATATATATATATACTGAGAGAGAGAGAGAGAGAGAGAGAGAGAGAGAGAGAGAGAGACGCACCTAAATCAGGACAGACCGGGTTCTACAGCCTTGGATGGCAACTGGTCTAGGAGAAGGATAACTCTGAATTTAAAACCGGCAAAGGGTCGTTTGGGGACCTTGTGGCACGTAGTGCACCTTGTCTCTGTATTCGGCCCTTCAAAAAGTGTAGTTGGTTCTGCACAAAGCCTTCACCACTATAATCAAATCATATGCGCTGTTGTTTGGCTGTCGGTTCCTTGACCCACATACATCGAATACAACGGGAGAGTCTACCATATATATATATATATATATATATATATATATATATATATGGAATATTAGTGTTTGACCTTCTTATATAATACACACACACACACACACGCACGCACACCACACACACACATATATATATATAAATATATGTATATATATATGTCTATATATATATATATATATAGGCAGTAACATTTCTTTCACACATCTTTCATTAGTACGACAAATGAGGAAGATTTATTTTTTGTAATTACATTTTTAAACGCTCTTAGGGTTTCCGTTTTGTTGTAGTAAGGGAGTATAGAAATTTTTCACAATTTTCATTGTACCAAGCACTTTCAGCCTCCTCTTTAGACATTTTCAAAGGTATTTTGTTTTTGGTTTACACACACATACACACACACACACACACACACACACACACACACACACACACACACACACACACACACACACACATATATATATATATATATATATATATATATATATATATCAATTATGTGGTGCAGGTTCAATTTATATTACGCGAATCATTCATTATCTGCTTTTCGTATGAATGATTCGCGTAATATATATATATATATATATATATATATATATATATATATATGTAAGTGAACATTGAAGTCAACACTCAGAGGCGACAAGCTGTTTCATGCTAAACGCAATCGACAGGCCGCGAGTTTTGGATTTTTTCTCGACTATATATATATATATATATATATATATATATATGATTCAGTGGTGCATTGTGGTAATCCATTCTTGCGATTATTTTGACGGGAGTGGCTTGTTTATTTATTTATTCGGGTTAATTTATTTTACTTTTTTGTTTTCATTTTTTATTTTCTATATATATTTATTCTTGTCGATTTTCGATGTTTTATTAACGTAGTAAAAAAAATTGGGGGAATTTG
>OZ038510.1:81122582-81170082 GCA_964036315.1 Acanthosepion esculentum
ATAAAACAGGAATGAGTCAACAGGGTATATGCAAGATAGCGGCTTGGAACTAAGGGATGTAACTCGTGTGAATATTTGCCAGGGAGAGATTAGCTCTAAGCAAGGTACCATTTCATCTATGGGAAAGTGGGTGTAGCGTGGAAAATAATTCATCACTCACAAGGCGGCTTAAACGTTTCTGGTTGATTGATTTTTTCTCTCGGCTTACCGACTCTCTGTGGGTTATTTACAAGCAGAAATATAATTTGAATTGTTAGAAAAGGTCTTTTCGTTTTAAGAATGGCTATTGCATCAGAAAAGTGTTTTAGGATAAAAATCATTTCACCAGATACAAGTCCTACTGTTAAAACTATAGTGGCGTAGTAAATGGGTTCATCATTTCCAAAGGATATTTGCATGTAAGTGGATGTAACGAACCCGACTGGAATTCGAAATGAGCGATCTGATTTCTCATTCCAAAACTCATTCTCAACTCTATAAGGACTGCTGAATGAGGACCGGGCAACTCCAGTTTCGATATGGCAGCAATATTTCATTTTTGGTCGGACCAGATTCTTATAAGGATGAAGCGAGGCTAAAGAGCTCCATCAAGACAGGAAAGTAATGATTGGGCAGCTCCAGCCCAGATATGACAACAATAGTCCATTTTAGTTTCGAGTTGACTCTTGTAAGGATGAAGCCAGGCTAAAGAACTCTATCAACGCTGGAAAGTATGGAAAGCTTTACACCAAAACTTTCGTAATAATTCACACCTAATAAAGAAAAGGAATCTGAGATAAATTGCTCATACTTTGGTTTTGAAACGTCCAACCTTTATCCAATCGACTGATATAATTGTAATGACAAAAGTAGCATATTCAGGCTTTAAGAAAGCCTTATTAAACTAAGAATACAAGTCCTAGTAAACAGAAATAGCTCCCTCAAAGTGGAGAGTAGCAAAACAAGGGGAGACCACTCTTGATAATTCATAACAATAACTTTGCGATATGTTAACATTTTGACAAAAATAATGAATGCAAGCAAATGTTTTTATTTATTTATTTATTTATTTATTTATTACCTCGTTGGAACTAAAATCTTTTTTGAGTACTGTGGAGCTTCCAGAATTGAACCGTCTACTTAATATGTTATACTAACACCAAAAATTAGATTCATAGCTTTTACCAATTTTTGAGCATTTAGATTTAGATATCGTCTGAGACAATTTACAGAAATACCTAATTTCTGCAGGTTTTTGCTTACAAATTGACTTCAAAATTTTATTATTTCAAGAATAAATCCGAGTAAAGTTGATATTTTTGTATCAGATACATTGAATGGAAAATTATATTAAAAGCAAAATTCTAATTATGAATTACCTCAAACGAATATGCATGCTTTTATTGTATTCGATAAATAAAATGTAAAAAAAAATTGTGAAAGATTAATAAAAAAAGCTACTCAAGTTTGGGTGTCAAATATTTGCCCATAGCTGGGACCCTAACAGGTGCTACCACCCCGGGTCAGGGTGGACATGGGAACGCCAGGAAATAAAATGTGGTTCCATGCTCTTCAAAACCTCCTGATCAGAGGTCTTACTTCCGGATATAGTTTATCGTCATATCCATGACGACCGGTTTTCTGTAATACCTACCGATCACATTTGCATATTCAAATCTTCTTTTACGTTTTACGAGGCCTGATCAGAAGCCTTGCTGTTGGACGTAGTTTATCGTCTTACCCAGAACGCGGATGTAGTTTATCGTCATACCCAGGACGGATTAGGTACATTGAATGGAAAATATATAAAAGCAGAATTCATATTATAGATCACGACAAGAAAAATATGCATTTGTTTTACTGTATTCGATAAGTAAAATATTTAAAAAATTGTGAAAGATTTTAAAAAAACCTACTCATTGAGCTTGTCAGATCATAATTAATAAGAACAATATATATATATATATATATATATATATATATATATATATTTAAAGACATTTTTGATATGTTTAACGTTCTTTTTATAGGTACAAGTATTTAAGTAAATGCTCTGTTTTATAATAAACAGTATTAAATAACATTTACCGGCCTGAATGTCCGAGAAATTTTCATAGAAAATTTTCGTTCTCCGACAGGAATCGAACCTGTATCCTATACGCGAAATGACGGTTCCATATAGGATACAGGTTCGATTCCTGTCGGAAAACGAAAATTTTCTATGACAATTTCTCGGACATTCAGGCCGGTAAATGTCGTTTAATACTGTTTATTATAAACAGAGCATTTACTTAAATACTTGTATCTATAAAAAGAACGTTAAACATATCAAAAATGTCTTTAAATAATAAATTGTCGGACTCTGTCCAATTCAAAAAGGTATATATATATATATATATATATATATATATATATATATATATATATATATATATATATATATATATATATATATATATATATATATATATATATATATATATATATATATATATATATATATATATACCACCATAATTCTGGTGAGCACAGATTATAAGACAAAATGTTTTAAATTTGCATTTTTTTAATTGAAAATCGCATTAAAACTACTGCAATTATAACATATCTAAATTGTTCAGTAAATGAACGTCTTTTGATGTCCCAATGTTCCAATAATAATGTCCTTGTGCCTTGCATCTTGTCCATATACAATTTGTAAAGCTTCAGGAAATTATAAATTTTATGAGGCTAGGCTATAAGCCTTTCACTGATTAACGGAACGAAATACCAACGCTACGCGTTTGAAACTAAACTTAACCCTTTAAAAACTGTAACGATTTGAAAAAAAAAATTTCTGTCTGTATTTATCATGTGAAACTCGCAACTTTCAAACTGAGTGCCATACCACGGTTCTAAAATCAACCTGCCCTATTGTTCATGTGAGGAACTTTGCAGCGAAAATTAGATTCATAATTTTTACTAATATCTGAGCATTTAATTTTAGAGATCGCCTGAGAAAATCTACAGAAATACCTAATTTCTGCAGGTCTTTGCTTACAGACTTACTTCAAAATTTTATTATTTCAAGAATAAATCCAAATAAAGTCGATATTTTATATCAGATACATTGAATGGAAAATAAATCCAAACCAGACTTCGAATTATGAATCACCACAAACAAAATATACAATTTTTTTTACTGTATTCTATAACTATAAACTAAGACAAAAATTGTAAAATATTACAAAAAAGGGAACTCCATGAATAACATTTGTTAGATTATAATTTTTAAAAACAAAAAATAGTTAAAAGTGTCTATAACACCATAATACTGATGGGCACAAATTATGTTTTAAATTTACATTGTTTATTAAAAATCACACTAAAACTACTGTACTGTAAAACATAAGACAACGTAATGTAGCTAAGTTGTATAAACTCTCTTTGAAGTTAATGAAGGTCTTATTTGATGTTCGAACGATTTAGTAATAATATGCTTGCTCCCTGCTTAAAATTTGTAAAACTTCAGGAAATTATAAATTCTATAAACGTTTAATCTAAACTTAATCTTTAAAAATATCTCCTTAAAAATGGTGATGATTTGGAAAAAAAACAAATTCTGTCTTTATTTATCATGTGAAACCCCAAAATTCAAACTGAAATCACGGTTCCAAAATCAACCAGCCTTATTGCAACAAATGACAGACATTGATCCGCAGAAAGCGAATGAGGAAAGTAGGGTCTGGATGAGTTGGTGTCTTTCTTTTCCTTTGGCACTGTTGGTTTGCGGACAGGGGAAAAACCCCAACCCCGCTTTGCCTTTAGCTATTGACCCTAATATAGCTTTATGCCTAAGTCTCTCCTCCGCCACTCACAACTCTCCTTCCGCGCTCCATTTCCTGCCAGATCTTGTTTGAATTCCTGCTGCTGCTACTTTTGGATCTTTAGATTCTGCATACTGCAGCTGTTCTCTCGTTTTCGTGATTTTGAATTCCTCCACGAGGCTGCTAAATGGGAGGCGCAATGCGTTGCTGTTCCCATAGAGGGCCGCACCACTTAAGCATTTCGGTAAACCCAGCCGCCTTCTCAAACGATTGATAATTGCTATGTCTAACGTTTCCACGGTGGTAATCGGAACATCATAGACGAGCAATGGCCACAATATCCGGGGCAAAACTGCATGCTGGAAGAGCCATGCCTTAAAACGTCCTGGCAATCCAGAATTTGTCGATCTTCATCAGCCACTCCTCAAGATCTTTTATAGTCTTCTGGATCGCGGCTTTGTCCTTCAGACTGCTGTTGAAAGTCTTGCCCAAGCTCTTAACAGGCTTTTCACTCAGAGTAGGAATTGTTTCGCCTGCGACTGTAAACCGGATAATTGTATAATTTCTCTTTGAAGTAAATGAAGATCATTTTTTGATGTTCCAACGATTTAGTAATAATAAGCTTGCTCCTTGCTTCTTATCCATATAAAAATTATAAAGCTTCAATATCGTACCGAATGATGAAAGTAGGAGCTGGGCTATTTTGGAACCCAGCAAGGATGCACACGCTCGGGCTTCCCACATTAAACTGATCCTGGGTCGGTTGGTTGGTTGTTTTTGTCTAGCGGCATATCAACATATCTATGGGTCATTTAATGCCGAAATCTACATATTTGGTACGCAATTTTATATCTTCAACTATAGATATTTTGTACATAATTTTATACTTTGAAGGTAAATACATGTTTTTTTAGATATATATTTTGTAGATGTTTAAATGTATTGCTGGTAATTTTACTATGAAAATATACTTTTATACTAGTACTGTATTGATTGTTATTTTGATCTAAAATGTACTATTACTGGTCATTTTTTAATAAATATTTGCTAGTATTTTTACCATAAAGTATTTTTATACTTACTTAGTGAATCCCCAAACTAAAGTCAAAGCACTATTTTCCCATAGCTGGAACCTAAACTGTTGTAGCATACCTACGGACGATAATTGGTATGTCCCCATTCACATAAATACAGTAGTAAATACTGTATGTTGGTCTGCAGTTAGCGATTCATCTCTAGCTGTGCTGGTCAAACTCTCTGCCTCCGGGCAGAGAGGTTCTCCAGACGAGGCTATGTTGAAGGGTAGAGTCTTGTCTCGGGAAGCAGCTACCCGATCCGGTTTTATACGGGTCTACGGGGAATCTTTGGCCGAGCCTACTGGCTCGGATATTCCACATTAAATTCGGCCTTGTGCCCTATCTGACCGCGTGGGGCGGTTGGTAGATATCCTGCAGTTGGAGATTCATCGTGGAATTCACTTGACTCACTTCTAACAGTTGACTGCTTTTTCCACACGCCGCTGGCGAATCTTATATGTGTTGTTCTTGTCCTAAGTATTATCGTTCATCACCAACCTTCGTGTGATTATTCTATTCAGTAATCTTCCCTGGGTTAAAACATTTTGGCGACGAGGATAAGATAAAAATTACAAACAGGTGGTACCACCTCGGGTCAGAGTGGACCTGGGAACAACAGCAATTAAGTTACTGTTCCACGCTCCTCAAAACCTCTAACCTTTCGATTAGATGTACTTCTGCCAGATAGACCTTATGCCAAATCCTGCCAGCGTGGGGGTCAAGTAAATACTAAGTTCTCCTAATCGCTAACGCTGACAGTAATAATAGCCGTTTTTTTATAAGGTAACATTCGGCATTCATTGATCGAGCGGCCAGTGTTATTCAAATTAAGCATTTCTTCACTCACTGGCCATCAAACTGGAATGAAAGTGCAGAATCTGCATTTATCTCTCTATTGTGTCTTTATCTTCGGACACAGCACAGCTAAATTGTGTTTTTGTTATCCTCGAGTGGAGTGTAACTAAAAATATTGAGTGGTGTCCTGTCTCGAGAAACAGCTACCCGCGACATTGCACCCCTCATTGCACTAAAGAGTGGAGATCACAAGTAATACCGATGACATCGTTGGGTTATTTTTGGACATAGCCCGGATGCAGGTGCTCTGGTCCCCCAAATTAAACAGACCTTGTGCCACACTCTGCCAACGGCAATTAAATACTAAGTGTAGTATCTGTTATCTTAATTTTTAATGATTTTGGTAATATTAATCATTTCTTTGTAAGGAAATATTTAGCATTCGTTGGCAGCTAATATTACTTGAGTTACGCTTTTCTTCTCTCTCTGGCTGTCGGGCTGAGATCTAAGTGTAGTATCTGTTCTCTTCATTTCTTATAACAATGGTAATGTGAGCCATTTATTTATAAGGAAACATTTGACATTCATTAAACGAGAAGCCAGTGTTACTCGAGTTACTCTTTTCCCTGGCCACTGGGAAAGAAAAATTGTATCAGCTCAATTTTATGATATCGTGAAACGAAAGGTGTCTTGGACGTATATATGGGTGTAGATATATAAAAATGATTAACTTTCAAAACAAAATGGGACATAAACCACCGATGACTGTGCAATTTCCGACAAAGCAAAACTCAAAATACGTGCATGAAACAAATAAAGCTTTTTCATTCAGGTTAAGTGGCCTTTAGTGTACAATATTGTACTTGCCTGTCACGCCGTTTCGGTTAAAAAATCACCTGAATTAATTCTCTAAATGAATGCTAGATAGCACATTATTAACATGAATTTGAAGGTAAACGACATTTCAACATTTAAAAAAAATCGTCTACAGTAAAGTACGAAAAATAATCAATGATGTTTTCTCCTACTTTGTACTATAATCGTTCTGACGGGATGGGGTGTCGTTTGGGATTTAAGAGTACACAATAAAAAAAAATCTAATTAAACTTTAACAAATTTCATATTACGTATAGGTAACAAGGACGCGAAGACCTTGGATTTGTTCGAATGAATTTGTCCAAGTTTGTTGAGTACGGCTACACCCCTGAAGGAACTGTTCATCATGGGGAAGTTCTTCAAACATGTGTGTGGAGGCCCTGGATTGTATCCAGATTTAATTTTGGTTAGAACGAAAAATACAAATCATATCAGGCATGATAAAATAAACTAAAATGCTGGCTAGCTAAATCAGATGCTGAACATGGCGGGGACGATGACATATGTTAACTTTTAAAGATTGGTGATCCTCTATCTATTCTTTTTAATCATTTCACACCCAAGCAAGGCAATAAATCTACTAAGACGCAAGTGGTTACTGAGAGTGAAAGAATAAGAAAACATTATAAAGGAGAGAGAAGAATAAAATAAGAGGAATTAAGAAGACAGAAGATAACGATTGACATTGCATTTAATCATTTCATTCCAAGTAAGGCAATAAATCTACTAAGACGCAAGGAGTTACTGAGTGTGAAAGAATGTGAGAAAAAGAAAAACACTATTAAGGAGAGAGAAGAATAAAAGAAGAGGAATTAAGAAGACAGAAGATAACGATTGACATTGCATTTAATCATTTCATCAATAAAAGAAGAGGAATTATTAATGCTTTTGACTTTTGTTTTTCAATTTTTCTCTCAGTAAAACATTCGTATAACCGATTAGTAATTAGCTATTTCAATAATTAAATGAATAAGATTTCTTACGCGAACATTATTGTAGTACATGAAATAATGACAGTGAAAAGATTGCATGCACAAAATAAGAGACCAACTGATTTGCAATTCAAAATAACATTTATTGGACAAATTAACAAAAGGAAAGTATAAAACAGAAGACATAAATTCCATACACAACGGAATGTTCATGAATATGTTTTAGTGGAAATTTGTGAGTTTTATGTGAGTAGCATTCACAGCCCTTTTAGCCTCAGCGTGGAAAATTCATGATACTCGTTCGAAAGAGAAAAAAGCCCCGAAAAAGGAGAGTTAGTTTAGGGTACACGTGTTTTTTTATATTTAGAGAGCTACTGCTAAGTTTTATTTAGAGCTTTTACTGCTACTATGTTTAAGGTCTCTATAACTGCGATGGAAGTTCGTATCACAGTTGAAGCATAACAAACTTTATATTAGAATATGAAAGAAAAGTATATAAGGTGACGAAGATGGTTTGAATTTTATGAAAGTCTTAAATGTTTGCTGAGGAAATGAATGAAAACTTTTCTGAAAGTCATTATAAAAATTGTTCGGTAATTATCCAGAATAACGCTACGTGAAAATGTTAAAAACTAGCAAATAATCCAGACAAAAATAAATTAATTGAAGTAGAGTTACCAAAAACAATGTGCGGTTAGAAGATTGATTCATTGATTGATTGATGCCATAAAATTATTGATATTTTCAAATTGATGCCCATGCAATGATTGATGTCCTCTGATTGATGCCCACACATTGACTGATGCCCTCTGATTGATGCCCAAACAAGATTTGATGCCCTCTGAGTGATGTCTAGATAATGATTGATGCCCTCTGACTGATGCCCATACAAGGACTGATGCCCTCTGACTGATGCCCATAAAAGGATTGATGCCCTCTGACTGATGCCGATACAAGGATTGATGCCCTTTGATTGATTCCCATACAATGATTGATGCCCGTTGACTGATGCCCATACAAGGATTGATGCCCTCTGACTGATGCCCATAAAAGGATTGAAGCCCATTGCCTGATGCCCATGAAAGTATTGATGCCCTTTGATTGATGCCCATACAATGATTGATGCTCTCTGATTGATGCTCACACAATGATTGATGCCCTCTGACTGATGCCCATACAAGGATTGATGCCCTTTGAATGATGCCCATACAAGGATTGATGCCATCTGATTGATGCCCATACAAGGATTGATGCCCTCTGACTGATGCCCATACAAGGATTGATGCCCTCTGACTGATGCCCATACAAGGATTGATGCCCTTTGATTGATGCCCATACAATGATTGATGTCCTTTGACTGATGCCCATACAATGATTAATACCATTTGAATGATGCCCATACAAGGATTGATGCCCTCTGACTGATGCCCATACAAGCACTGATGACCTTTGAATGATGCCCATACAATGATTAATACCATTTGAATGATGCCCATACAAGGATTGATGCCCTTTGACTGATGCCCATACAATGATTGATGCCCTCTGACTGATGCCCATACAAAGATTGATGCTCTTTGAATGATGCCCATACGAGGATTGATGCCCTCTAAATGATGCCCATAGAATGATTGATGCCCTCTGATTGACGCCCATACAATGATTGATGCCCTTTGACTGATGCCCATACAATGATTAATACCATTTGAATGATGCCCATACAAGGATTGATGCCCTCTGACTGATGCCCATACAAGGATTGATACCCTTTCAATGATGCCCATACAAGGATTGATGCCCTCTGATTGATGCATATTCAAGGAATGATGCCCACTGAGTGATGTTTAGATAATGATTGATGCCCTCTGACTGATGCCCATACAAGGATTGATGCCCTCTGACTGATGCCGATACAAGGATTGATGCCCTTTGATTGATTCCCATACAATGATTGATGCCCGTTGACTGATGCCCATACAAGGATTGATGCCATTTGAATGATGCCCATACAAGCATTGATGCCCTCTGATTGATGCCCATACAGTGATTGATGCCCTTTGACTGATGCCCATACAATGATTGATGCCCTTTGACTTTTGCCCATATAATGATTAATATCATTTGAATGATGCCCATACAAAGATTGATGCCCTCTTACTGATGCCCATACAATGATTAATACCATTTGAATGATGCCCATACAATGATTGATGCCCTCCGACTGATGCCATACAATGATTGATGCCCTCTGACTGATGCCCATACAAGGATTGATGCCCTTTCAATGATGCCCATACAAGGATTGATGCCCTCTGAATGATGCCCATACAAGGATTGATGCCCTTTGACTGATGCCCATAAAAGGATTGATGCCCTTTGAATGATGCCCATACAATGATTGATGCCCTCTGACTGATGCCCATACAAGGATTGATGCCATTTGAATGATGCCCATACAAGGATTGATGCCCTCTAACGTATGCCCATACAATGATTGATGCCCTCTGAATGATGCCCATACAATGATTGATGCCCTTTGACTGATGCCCATACAATGATTAATACCATTTGAATGATGCCCATACAAGGATTGATGCCCTCTGACTGATGCCCATACAAGGATTGATGCTCTTTGAATGATGCCCATACAAGGATTAATGCCCTCTGATTGATGCCCTCTGACTGAAGCCCATATAAGGATTGATGCCCTTTGACTGATGCCCATAAAAGGATTGATACCCTTTGAATGATGCCGTCTGATTGATGCCCATAGAATGATTGATACCCTTTGAATGATGCCCATACAATGATTGATGCCCTTTGACTGATGTCCATACAATTATTAATACCATTTGAATGATGCCCATACAAGGATTGATGGCCTCGGACTGATGCCCATACAATGATTGATGCCCTCTGACTGATGCCCATACAAGGATTGATGCCCTTTGAATGATGCCCATACAAGGATTGATGCCGTCTAATTGATGTCCATACAAGGATTGATGCCCTCTGACTGATGCTCATACAAGGATTGATGCCCATACAAGGATTGATGCCCTTTGATTGATGCCCATGCAATGATTGATGACCTTTGACTGATGGCCATACAATGATTGATGCCCTTTGACTGATGCCCATACAAGGACTGATGCCCTCTGACTGATGCTCATACAAGGATTGATGCCATTTGAATGATGCCCATACAATGATTTATGCCCTCTGAGTGATGCCCATACAAGGACTGATGGCCTTTGAATGATGCCCATACAATGATTAATACCATTTGAATGATACCCATACAAGGATTGGTGCCCTTTGAATGATGCCCATACAAGGATTGATGCCCTCTGACTGATGCCCATATAAGGATTGATGCCATTTGAAAGATGCCCATACAAGGATTGATGCCCTCTAACGTATGCCCATACAATGATTGATGCCCTCTGAATGATGCCCATACAATGATTGATGCCCTCTGAATGATGCCCATACAAGGATTGATGCCCTCTGACTGATGCCCATACAAGGATTGATGCTCTTTGAATGATGCCCATACAAGGATTAATGCCCTCTGATTGATGCCCTCTGACTGAAGCCCATACAAGGATTGATGCCCTTTGAATGATGCCGTCTGATTGATGCCCATACAATGATTGATGCCCTTTGACTGATGTCCATACAATTATTAATACCATTTGAATGATGCCCATACAAGGATTGATGCCCTCTGATTGATTCCCTTTGACTGATGCCCATACAATGATTGATGCCCTTTGACTGATGCCCATACAATGATTGATGCCCTTTGACTGATGCCATACAATGATTGATGCCCTTTGAATAACGCCCATAAAAGGATTGATGCCCTTTACTGATGCCCATACAATGATTAATACCATTTGAATGATGCCCATACCAGGATTGATGCCCTTTGACTGATGCCCATACAATGATTGATACCACTTGAATGATGGCCATACAAGGATTGATACCATTTGATTGATGCCCATACAAGGATTGATGCCCTCTGATTGATGCCCATACAAGGATTGATGCCCTCTGACTGATGCCCATAAAAGGATTGATGCCCTTTGAATGATGCCCATAAAAGGATTGATGCCCTTTGATTGATGACCATACAATGATTGATGACCTTTGACTGATGCCCATACAAGGATTGATGCCCTCTGACTGATGCCCATACAAGGATTGATGCCCTCTGATTGATGCCCATACAACGATTGATGCCCTTTCAATGATGCCCATACAATGATTGATGCCCTCTGACTGATGCCCATACAATGATTGATGCCCTTTGACTGATGCCCATACAATGATTGATGCCCTTTGACTGATGCCCATACAATGATTGATGCCCTTTGAATGATGCCCATAAAAGCATTGATGCCCTTTGACTGATGCCCATACAATGATTAATACCATTTGAATAATGCCCATACAAGGATTGATGCCCTCCGACTAATGCCCATACAATGATTAATACCATTTGAATGATGCCCATACAAGGATTGATGCCCTCTGATTGATGCCTATACAATGATTGATGCCCTTTGACTGATGCCCATACAATGATTGATGCCTTTTGACTGATGCCCATACAATGATTGATGCCCTTTGTCTGATGCCATACAATGATTGATGCCCTTTGAATAATGCCCATAAAAGGATTGATGCCCTTTGACTGATGCCCATACAATGATTTATACCATTTGAATGATGCCCATACCAGGATTGATGCCCTTTGACTGATGCCCATACAATGATTGATGCCAATTGACTGATGCCCATACTATGATTGATGCCCTTTGACTGATGCCCATACAAGGATTGATACCATTTGAATGATGCCCATACAAGGATTGATGCCCTCTGATTGATGCCCATACAAGGATTGATGCCCTCTGACTGATTCCCATAAAAGGATTGATGCCCTTTGAATGATGCCCATAAAAGGATTGATGCCCTTTGATTCATGCCCATACAATGATTGATGACCTTTGAACGATTGCCCATACAAGGATTGATGCCCTCTGACTGATGCCCATACAAGGATTGATGCCCTTTGACTGATGCCCATACAACGATTGATGCCCTTTCAATGATGCCCATACAATGATTGATGCCCTCTGACTGATGCCCATACAATGATTGATGCCCTCTGACTGATGCCCATACAATGATTGATGCTCTCTGATTGATACCCATACAATGATTGATGCCCTCTGACTGATGCCCATACAATGATTGATGCCCTTTGACTGATGCCCATACAATGATTGATGCCCTTTGAATGATGCCCATAAAAGGATTGCTGCCCTTTGACTGATGCCCATACAATGATTAATACCATTTGAATGATGCCCATACAATGATTGATGTCCTCTGATTGATGCCCATAAAAGGATTGATGCCCTCTGATTGATGCCCATATAATGATTGATGCCCTCTTACTGATGCCCATACATATAGTGAACCAACTTTCTTAGCAGCTGACCTAGTAATGGATTCAATATCGTCTTTCCACTTCATATCCGCAGAGAACATGAACCCGGGAAGTCGTAACGAGTCACTTTCCTGGAGGATTGCATCAGCCATGCTGACGGATGGCAGAGAGGGTCTCTCAGATGATTAATGGAGAGAAGTTAAAATTAACATGCCATCTTTTGCCACAGTTAACTACGGACTTGAAGTCGTTTTGGACATCGGCTACCATTTTGACCTTGTCAGACTGATAAACATTCCTAACGAGGCAGGAGTAAATTGTTGTGTCGCCAGCGGAGATACCAAGTTGGGAGCTGATGTCATCAAGAAGGCCGTTAATGAAAATTAAAAAAACAGCGTAGGACCAAGGATGGAGCCCTGGTGGTCACCTGCGTTAGTACGAATAGCTCTAGACGAGTGTCCGTTCCGGATAACTTTTATTTCACAAATTGATAGGGAAAAAAGTGTCCGGAGACACCGTAACTTCATCATCTGGAGAAGACCTGAATATTAGGCATTGTCAAAAGGCTTTCGAGATATCTAATGAAACAGTCCGGGCTTCACCATTTTTATGATAAACTATTTCCACAAATATCGTCATCATATCAGCAGTTAACCTGGAGAAACGACAGCCATATTGCTTGTCTGAGGACAATATATATATATATATATATATATATATATATATATATATATATATATATATATATATATTGAAGGGACAGTAAAACAGGTAAGAAATGTTGGAAGGATTTTTAATATTGATATGCTAGTACTGCATTTAAATTTGTAAAGTCTAGCTACCAGTACGGAAAGTTCTGTAGAACAATAACCATGAAAGTATTTATAGAAAAGGCACAGGGAAGCTACGTTACGTCGATAGGAAAAATGACTGAAGCCGAGATGCCAGGTCAGGATTAATAACATTACAGATTCTTCATTGTATTTTTGTCCTGAATATTTATAGAAAAGGGATAGCAAAAACTCAATATAACCGTAAAGTGCTTGTTTAGCATATCATTTTTTGTATATCCTTTCTTTATTAACCACGAACATAATATCTCTTTTGAGGAAGAGGTGCCTTTCCGTTGATGCTAAAAGAAAATATCTCTTTTGAGGAAAAGGTATCTTTCCATTGATTTACTTTCCAGTTTTTTCCCTGCCTGAAAAAAAAGTAGGGGCGGGGCTTGTTTTTGTGGAAGTTTGTGACAAACAAAAGGTGACCTTTCACTCACTGTAGAAAAGACCTGGCTTTTAGCAATCTCTGGCCAAGGTGATAAATATCTTTTCACCTTCGTGTCAAATCGCGCTCTTCCCCGGGCAATGTGATCGCTTTATTCTAATTAAGTCACTCGCGGCCAACTGATGCTGATTCACGGACTCAAAATTTGGTTAAAATTCAAGCACTAGATGACCTGATAAGGAAAAGAAACAAGTTGATGTTAGTCAAAAAGAATTGAAATCCTAATCGTTATTAAAGCCGGAATCATATCAAACTCGGTTTTTTAGTGATTGTTCTTCTCGGTTAATGCAAGACTTTATTTGATTGGTTCATATTTTGAATGCTTCATATTTCATTTTCTATTGGTTCATATTTGAATGAAAGCTGTTCTTAAATACTGGGTAATTATCAAGATTTAGTTAAGTAAGATTTAGTTAAGGCATTTTTTTTTTACGTATAGCCAGAAAATTTATGGACACAATCAGCACCTGACAAAATAAATAAATATTGTACAAGAACAAAATTTAATGTCAAAATCTTCCCCTCTGCCATTGTATAATAA
This sequence comes from Acanthosepion esculentum, assembly GCA_964036315.1. NCBI lineage: Eukaryota > Metazoa > Mollusca > Cephalopoda > Sepiida > Sepiidae > Acanthosepion > Acanthosepion esculentum. The sequence continues at coordinate 81,137,336 of OZ038510.1, forward strand.
TATATGATTGGTTGATATTTTATTTTTGATTCGTTGGTATTTTATTTTTAATTGGTTGATATTATAATTTTGAATCGTTGATATTTTATTTTTAATTGGTTGATATATTATTTTTAATTGGTTGGTATTTTATTTTTAATTCGTTGATATTTTAGTTTTAATTGGTTGATATATTATTTTTAATTCGTTGATATTTTAATTTTGATTCGTTGATATTTTATTTTTAATTGGTTGATATTTTAGTTTTGAATCGTTGATATTTTATATTTAATTGGTTGATATATTATTTTTAATTGGTTGGTATTTTATTTTTAATTGGTTGATGTTTTACTTTTGATTCGTTGATATTTTATTTTTAATTGGTTGATATTTTATTTTTAATTGCTTGATATTTTAGTTTTGATTCGTTAATATTTTATTTTTAATTGGTTGATATATTATTTTTAATTGGTTGATATTTTAGTTTTGATTCGTTGATATTTTATTTTTGATTGGTTGATGTTTTAGTTTTAATTGGCTGATATTTTATTTTTAATTGGTTGATATTTTAGTTTTGATTCGTTGATATTTTACTTATTTATTTTAATCTGTTCACCACAAGAAAAGCTACAATGTCCCTAGAATGCATGGGGTGACAGGGAATGAAAGTGAACGAGAAGACGAAGACCAGGGAGGACTGAGGAATGGGCCAAAAGGAAGAACGTTCAAAGAAGATAGAAAATGGCGATTGACGTTGCAGTAATTTTTTTAAAGATTGTAGTTACCAGGGAAGCAACAAAATTATCTGTTGAAATAAATTTATTACCGAATTCTTCTATGATGTGTTAAGTTTATCATATATATATATATATATATATATATATATATATATATATATATATATATATATATATATATATATATATTCACAGGGCACATATATATATATATATATATATATATATATATATATATATATATATACATGAATATATATTCTCTCAGGGCACCTATATATATATATATATTTATATATATATAGGTATATATATATATATATATTTATATATATATAAATATATATATATATATATACATATATATATATATAAACATATATATATATTTATATATATATATGTATATATATAAAGATAAATATATATATAGATATACATATATATATATATTTATATATATATGTATATATCTATATATATAAATATATATATATACATATATATAAATATATATATATGTATATATATATGTGTATATATATATTTATATATATAAATACATATATATATATAAATATATATATATGTATATATATGTAACATATATATAAATATATATATACATATATATATAAATATATATATATATATATGTATATATATATTTATATATATACATATATATATATATATATATATATGTAACATATATATATATATATATATATATATATATATATATATATATATATATATATATATATATATATATATACGCTGTATTAGCATTTGTCTTTGCCTTTCCCGATGTTAATGTTCGTGTATATTAATCTTAATCAAGGAGTCCACGATTTTAATAATAACGACACATCGACTGACTGCGATCCTAACAGTACAGATTTTGACAAACAAATATTGACAGCAAAAATTATGCGATTTTTTTCCAAGACTGCTCATTGGAAAATGTCATGATGCCATTTCTGTTCTTAGGTCTCTGGTTGGGACCCGGAAAGAAATGAGTAGACATCAGAAACCAAAAGAAAATAAAAGAATAATAATAAAAAGAGAAATGTAGCACATACAAACTAAAACTGTTCGTGTTGTGGCTGGAGCTTTGGGTCTCATAAAGAAAGGAGCTCAATAATAAATCAAACAAATACCTGGTGCACCATTTCTCCAGAAAAAACAAAAATATTTTTGTCTAACAACTATAGTCCTGCAAAGAGCTTTGGCCTTTTCAGTTTTTCATTTTTGTTGTTGTTTTTTTCTTTGTTTTGTTAATAGCTGTCTTTTGTTTAATTAAGTGACATTAACCAAAAATCATGTCCATTGCGTGTCGTAGGTCATTTATCACCAGACTTGTGATTTTAAAACAAATACAGGTGAAATAGAATTTTTATAATAATAATAATAATAACAGTCAGCTTTATAGAGACTGCATAGTTGTTCTTGCTTTACGTTCGTTTGTTTTGTTTTGGTTCGTTTTATTTGACGGTATATCAACCTCAATCGGCTATTTAATGCCGACACTATTTTTAGGATAGATTCGTATGAATAGAATACGTGTTCTTTGGTTTAGATTGGTTTGGTTTATTTTGTTTTACGGTATATCAACCTCAATAGGTTATTTAATGCCGACAACATTTTTAGGATAGATTCGTATGAATAGAATATGTATTCTTTGGTTTAGATTGGTTTGGTTTATTTTGTTTTACGGTATATCAACCTCAATAGGTTATTTAATGCCGACAACATTTTTAGGATAGATTTGTATGAATAGAATACGTGTTCTTTGGTTTAGATTGGTTTGGTTTATTTTGTTTTACAGCATATCAACCTCAATGGGTTATTTAATGCCGACAACATTTTTAGGATAGATTTGTATGAATAGAATAAGTATTCTTTGGTTTAGATTGGTTTGCTTTATTTTGTTTTACAGCATATCAACCTCAATGGGTTATTTAATGCCGACAATTTTTTTAGGATAGATTCGTCTGAATAGAATATGTATTCTTTGGTTTAGATTGGTTTGCTTTATTTTGTTTTACGGCATATCAACCTCAATAGGTTATTTAATGCCGACAACATTTCTAGGATAGATTCGTATGAATAGAATATATATACTTTGGTTTAGATTGGCTTGGTTTATTTTGTTTTACGGCATATCAACCTCAATGGGTTATTTAATGCCGACAAATTTTTAGGATATATTCGTATGAATAGAACATGTATTCTTTGGTTTAGATTGGTTTGGTTTATTTTGTTTTACGGCATATCAACCTCAATGGGTTATTTAATGCCGACAATTTTTTTAGGATAGATTCGTATGAATAGAATATGTATTCTTTGGTTTAGATTGGTTTGGTTTATTTTGTTTTACGGCATATCAACCTCAATGGGTTATTTAATGCCGACAACATTTTTAGGATAGATTTGTATGAATAGAATATGTATTCTTTGGTTTAGATTGGTTTGCTTTATTTTGTTTTACGGCATATCAACCTCTATGGGTTATTTAATGCCGACAAGATTTTTAGGATAGATTCGTATGAATAGAATATATATTCTTTGTATGAAATCAGTTTTTCAGGAGATTTGGTTTGGTTTATTTTATTTTACGGCATATCAAATTCAATGGGTTATTTAATGCCGACAAATTTTTTATTCCTGATAATATTTTTTCTCTTCAAAAATGTATTGCTGATAATATTTTTGTTTTCCAAAAATGTATTGCTGGTCATTTTTTTCTCTTCAAAAATTTATTGCTGGTATTTTTTCAAAAATCTATTGCTGGTAATATTTTTTCCTTGAAAAATCTGTTACCTGTAATATTTTTTTTCAAAAATCTATTGCTGGTAATAATGTATTGCTGGTAATAATTTTTTTACAAAAAGTTATTTCTGGCATTAAAACCTATTTTTACACTTTATAGTGTTTTGACCTCTGTTTAGGGGTAAGCTATTTGCCCGTAGCTGGGCCCCTAACAGGGGCTACCATCTCGGGTCAGGGTGGAACTGGGAACACCAGCAATTAAGAGGTGGTTCCACGCCTCTTAAAACCTCCTGATCAGAGATCCTTGCTGTTGGTTTTAGTTTATCGTCATACCCAGGACGCGGATGCAGTTTATCGTCATACCCAAGGCGGTTTAATTTCGTCTTTGCCTTCGATAATTTTAATTTTAATGAACCAAAAATGCATAATTCTTTCTTACATGCCCCTTTTGTTAATAAGATATTAAAAAAAAGTGTGCTTATTATACAGGAACCAATGTTTCAACGTGTTATTTCCGTAAGCCTTCAGATTAGTAGATAATGCATGGTTTTTATTGCTTTTCTATTGTCCTTGCTTTATTTCGATATTTTAAATTTTAATGAACAAAAAAAAAAGTTTTTCTTACATACAAAAATAGAGTTAATTATGTAGACAAAAATTATTTATGGCCAATACTAAATTACAAAACTACTTAAATATAATAGCCATTTTTATGGTACAGTTTTTTCTTACACTATTTACATTATTCGGAATATTGTCGTCATCTTTGTCGCCATATATATTGCAACCTTCTTCAGGTGGTTGGAATGTCGAACTGAACCCTTTATTTCGCTCACTGGGGTAGACTGTTCTAGTTCCACATGCCATGTTTAATGGATGTCAATTATCTACTGTTAATTCCCCTCTTCAAGTTCTTCACTGCCTTAACCGGGTATTGAACTCAGACTCTTTGGGTCCTGTCACTGGGTTGTAGTTTATCGTCATACCCTGGAGGCGGATATAGTTTATCGTCTTACCCAGTACGCGGATGTAGTTTATAGTCATACCCTGGACGCGGATGTAGTTTATCGTCTTATCCAGGGCGGTTTAATTTCGTCTTTGCTTTGGTTGGAATGTCGAACTGAACCCTTTATTTCGCTCACTGGTGTAGACTGTTCTAGTTCCATGTGGCATGTCTAATGGATCCCAGTTATCTACGTGCTATATTTAATGGATGTCAGTTATCAGTTATCTCCTGTTAATTTCCCTCTGAAAGTTCTCCACTGCCTTAACCGGGTATTGAACTCACACTCTTTGGGTCTTGTCACTGGATCTAACTAATGCATTTATCCACTTGAAGACATATGTGTATGAATTTCTGGGTATTATAAACCTAATGTCATCAAATACCATTTTTTAACAGTGGTCATATTGCAATTTTTGCTGTTATTATCGTTAACGTAGTGGAAAACTTGAAGAGGGGAATTAACAGGAGATAACTGATAACTGACATGCATTCAAACATGGCACGTGGAACTAAAACAGTCTACCTCAGTGAGCGAAATGAAGGATTCAGTTCGACATTCTAACCACCTGAAGAAGGCCGGAGCGTACAACGGCCGAAACGTTGTAATAAATATGGCAACATAGATGAGGACAATAGTCCGAATAATGTAAATAGTGTACATAATACCTCATCTCAGAAATATAGACAGATACTGTAAAGCCGAATCGTTGTAATAAATATGGTGACATAGATGGGGACAATAGTCCGAATAATGTAAATAATGTACATAATACCTCATCTCAGAAATATAGACAGATACTGAAAGGCCAAAACGTTGTCATAAATTGGCAACAAAGATGAGAACAATAGTCCGAATAATGTAAATAGTGTATATAATACCTCATCTCAGAAATATAGACAGATACTGAAAGGCCGAAACGTTGTAATAAATATGGCAGCATAGATGAGGACATTAGTCCGAATAATATAAATAGTGTACATAATACCTCATCTCAGAAATATAGAGAGATACTGAAAGGCCGAAACTTTGTAATAAATATGGCGACATAGATGAGGACAATAGTCCGAATAATGTAAATAGTGTACATAATACCTCATCTCAGAAATATAGACAGATACTGAAGGGCCGAAACGTTGTAATAAATATGGCGACAAAGATGAGGACAATAGTCCGGATAATGTAAATAGTGTACATAATACCTCATCTCAGAAATATAGACAGATACAGTTTGTTTCTTCTTTGGAAATGCTTACTTCTAATGATTTTAACAGAACTTTTTTCTTGCATACAATAGCGTTATTTGGAAGCCTTCCATATATCGGCCTGTTAGCATTCTACCTCTTTAATAAATTAGAAGATGCCCAAATCAACTGTGAATTGGTTTAACATCTCACGTCGCAGGGCCCTTTTTCAGGCTTTCGTTTCACTGGGTCAGCCTTTGTCAACTTTGTTTTTACACAACGGCACCCATCGGAGCAAATGAAAATATCACGTCACAATTAACAACATTTTTAAAGGGTCTAGATTTAAATGTTATGAAATAAACCCATACACTTAAAAAAAAAAATAACCACACAAATATGAACTTACTTTATTTAAATGTTTCTATTCAACTATTTGTGTAGCTTATTTAGTGGTAAACCTGTGCCACGTTTTTTTTTTTCACGGTTTTTGTAATGTCTGGTCGAATGTGCGATAGGCAGACCCCCATTTCTTCTTCAGTTGAGCGTAGCCATTCTCGCTTCTTATTTTTGATGTTATTTAGGGTTGAGAAGCCTAATTCCTCTAAATCAGATGTTTCAAATACTAACGCTGTACCATTATTACTTAAAGGATATACATTTAAATGTTAGGAAATAAAATCATAGATTTTTTTGAAAATACACACACAAATATGAACTTAATTTATTTCAAGGTTTCTATTCAGCTATTTGTGCAGGTTATTTAGTGTGAAAGAAACACAGAAAGAAAACAAGAACCCCTTCACTAGGTAGTGAAGAAAAGCAAGAAGGAAGGACTTGATTGTTTTTTTACGGATTATCAACCCTTTGCAGGTTATTTAAAGCCAGAAAATATTTCGCCGTCTAAAGAGAAAAGAAATTTGTCCCTAATATTCCCCTATTTCCCCGAGTGGACCAGTTTGTTGTAATCATTTTCAGTTCCTTTGGAAACGGCATGAATCGATTTTGGCTACTCATCCCTAGTTAAGTGCTAAACCGGTGTTTCTCAACCTTTTTAAGCAACGGCACACCGAGGAGAAAATGAAAATATCACGGCGCACTTAGCGAATTTTTTTTAAAGAAAATACATTTAAATGTTATGAAATAAAACCGTAAACTTTAAAAAAAAATGTACACATGTATATGAACTTATCTTATTTCAATGTTTCTATTCCCCATTTGGGCAGCTTGTTTGGCGTGAAAACTGTTCCTGGTGTTTTTTCACGATTTTTTTCAATGTTTGGTTGGATGTGCGATAGGTCAGACCCCCATTTCTTCTTCAGTTGAGCGTAGTCTTTCTTGCTTCTTATTTTTGATGTTACTTAGGCATGAGAAGCCTAATTCATCTAAATAAGATATTTCAAATACTAACGCTGTAGCATTATTACTTAAAGGGTATACATTTATTTCGGGCTAAAAAGCCTAATTCACATAAATAAGTAGAAAGTTGCAATAAAACTGATGAAGCCTTTTTAGCTAATGTGGGGTATTCCTTTTGTCTTGAAATCTAAAATGTATCAAGGGGTACCATCGAATGTTTTATTTTGAGCCCTCGATCACTAGAAATGGTGGCTAATTCTTCTTCTTCACATAACTGAAGTCCAGTTTTAGAAGGAATATTTGCGAAGGGATTTCGAATCAAATCATACTTTCGTGTTACACTGAAGAGGATCGCGTAGCACAGCGGTTGGCAATCACTGTTCTAGGTCAACTGTTGATGGATTAACAATTATTACGAAAAGAGTTTATCAAGCTTTACATAAGAATGGTGAAGCTCAGCCTATTGCTTTGACTATCTCAAAGGCATTTGACAGGGTTTGGCATACTGGTCTTGATCAGCTGAAAGGTTATGGTGTCTCCATGCGAATTTTTGAACTGATTCAGTTTTAATTATCTAATCACGAAATGAAAGTTGTCTTGAACGGCCACTCTTCTAGATCCTTTCGTCCTAGTGTAGGATAACACGAAAGCGTTTGGATATCTAGAAAGCGTTCGACAAGGATTGGATTACTGGTCTTGATCAGTTGAAAGATTCTGGTGTCTACGGGCGAATTTTTGAACTGATTCAGTCTTACTTATCTAATCACGAAACGAAGCCTTGTCTTGAACGGTCACTCTTCTATATCCATTTGTGCTAATGTAGGTGTGCCCCAGAGCTCTGTGTTTACTATCTATCTCTATCTCCATTCGCTATCGCTCTTTCTCTCTCTCTTTCTATATATATATATATATATATATGTGTGTGTGTGTGTGTGTGTGTGTGTGTGTGTGTGTGTGTGTAGAAAGATAGTTAGAGATAGGACTGTATCTATCTATCTATCTATCTATCTATCTATATATCTATCTATCTATCTCACTCTGTTCACAATCTGTCTATCTATCTATCTATCTATCTCACTCTGTTCACAATCTATCTATCTATCTATCTATCTATCTATCTATCTATCTATCTATCAAACTCTGTTCACAATCTATCTATCTATCTATCTATCTATCTATCTATCTATCTATCTATCTCACTCTGTTAACAATCTATCTATCTATCTATCTATCTATCGCTGTTCATATTTCTCGACAGTTCTGCTCTCGCTTATAAAACTAGATAAATCATTTTCCGATAGACAATTAATATTATTCAACCAATAATCTATGGTTCGCCAATCTTTCCTCAGAGATAATGGTCTCTGAATTTCGGCCACTATTCAAACATATTGGCAGTTTTATTTGCATCCTATAAAACCTTTTCATTCACAGCATTTTGTTCATCCTTATTGAAGTGAGAATGTTATCTGGCTTGTCAGTATTGCATTTGCCTAAAACTTATTAAAGTACGAATATTACCCCAATGCCCGTAATTTATGAATAATATCGGATATGAATCTGCTGATGTGTGAATATACATTTAAGCTGTCAACTCTAACCCAACCAGATTGCTTTTGGCAGCTGATGCGCCCAGGTAGCAAGGTGTGAAAAGCCAAGGTAAGAGGCAGTAGTCGAATTGTGTTCTCATCTATTATTAAGTCCTTTTCAGATTTTCTCAGGCCACGGAGCCTATACTTAATGGTCTATTGGTTTCACTTGGTTAAAATACCCACTATCTTTTCCTCCATCATCAGACAGTCTTTTTTACCATAGTTACTGATAGCAACGACGACGACGTAGCTGCTCTTAGAACAGACAAGGTTTTCTTTTTATATTCGACCGGGTCCCTGATTAAGATCTCTGAATATGAAAGGCGTTCAATGGTCCATTTATTTGCATTTTTCCCCCCACTTCATAAGTGAATTCGTCTTTTTTTTTCTTCCCCTTTCCTTTACCTTCCGAGAATGGCCGTTCACGGCGTGGTTGTGTAGGTCGAGTCACGCTTTACTTGAGCCCCTTTTTGACTCCGCAACAAACGGAACTATTTCCAAGCGCGCACACTCAAACTCACGCTCAAAGATACGCAAAGAGGCTCGCTTGCGGATGTTTTTTTTTTTAAATTGTTTTTTACTTATTATTATTTTTTTTGTGGCTATTAACGCATTTACATCGCAAATATTTTGCAGATCTTTTGCTGGATTCATTATAGAGTCAGCTGCAAGCTGTTATAACGCCGAAAAGAAATTAGTTGGAAAAACATGGCGGCAAGAAAAATAAAAGTTTCTAATCAAACATTAAATCTAGATTGGTGACGTTTAGCTATCATTTCAAACAATGAATTCAATAAGAAAATGAAATATTATTTGCGTTCTTACGACATTCATTATTTTTATATTGTTTTATATTAGATGCGACTGCATTCAACATACAATATTCCGTATATTAACAGGAGAGAAAAGAAAGCCGTAATATGCATCAATGGATGCCATTTTTTTGCTATTAAGGCTTGAGATGGCTTTGAAAGAAAACCATCTAGTTTGTTTTAATTTCCGATACAAAATAAACGATTTTAATCATAGAGTTTGTTTTCATTCGAACCCCTCACACTATATACGCCAACATTTACATAAATACACGCACACACAGGACACACTCACACAAACATATATATATATATATATATTAGAATAAAAAAAGAGAAAGAACAGTATGATATCAGTAAATTTATAACATATATATATATATATATATTTGTATGTATATATATTTGTATGTATATATATATATATATATATATATATATATACATACATATGTGGATAGGGAGACAAAGAAATAGTTTGAAACACGCATTAACAATAAATGAATACTGAAACACATTGCAAAAAGCTCACATACATACATTGATGCATACATATAAAGACATAGAAAAACTAACGCATACACAATCGTAAATAGAAAATACACTTGCATTTATAATTATAGATAACGTTATCTGTGTCTATTAATTTTCCTGCTAACTATCTATAGATAGAAACAGAGTGAGAGAGAAAGAGAGAATGAGGGCATATATATATATATATATATATATATATATATATATATATATGTATATATAAATATGTGTGTGTGTGTAGAAAGATAGAAATAGATAGGTACGAAGAAACTAAAAGATAGATAGATAGATAGATAGATAGATAGATAGATAGATAGATAGATAGATAGATGGAAGACCAAGAAGGAGATATGAACAGATATAAATTAAGAAAGCAAGAAAGAAAACTTAGGTAGATAAGAAAGAAAGAAAGAAAGAAAAAATAAAAGAAAGAAAGAAAGAATAAAACTGAAGGCAATATGAACAGAAAGAAATAGAGAATGAAAATATGGATGGGTTTGTCAGTGAGGAGAAGTGACAAACCTTTGGGTATGGAGGAGAAAAGAGAGAAGAGAAGAATCAAATAGATCATCAGGAAATAAAATAGTGACAAGAACATATAGAAAGGTAAATACTGGGATAGATAGATAGATAGATAATGAACAGAGTGGCACAGCTAGATAGATAGATAGATAGATAGATAGATAGATAGATAGATAGATAGATAGATAGATAGATAGATAGATAATGAGCAGAGTGGCACAGATCGATCGATCGATAGATAGATAGATATTAATAGGCGTATATAGATAGATAGATAGATAGATAATGAACAGAGTGGCACAGATAGATAGATAGATAGATAGATAGATAGATAGATAGATAGATAGATAGATAGATATTAATAGGCGTAGATAGATAGATAGATAATGAACAGAGTGGCACAGATAGATAGATAGATAGATAGATAGATAGATAGATAGATAGATAGATAGATAGATAGATAATGAACAGAGTGGCACAGATCGATCGATAGATCGATCGATAGATAGATAGACAGATAGATATTAATAGGCGTATATAGATAGATAGATAGATAGATAATGAACAGAGTGGCAGAAATAGATAGATAGAGAGATAGATAGATACATAGATAGATAGATAATGAACAGAGTGGCACAGATCGATCGATCGATAGATAGATAGACAGATAGATATTAATAGGCGTATATAGATAGATAGATAGATATGAACAGACTTAGATAGATAGATAGATAGATAGATAGATAGATAGAAACACATTGATAAGGTAAAGAAGACATGTAGGCTAACAGTGAAATAAACATACATACATACAATAAAAAACATTCACAAACACATATGCACAACACATCAAACATATACAAAAAAAACGGACATATACACAAAATATAGTTGTACACACACAAATTTTATATATATATATATATATATATATATATATGTACAAAAACTCCGGAAAATAATACATACATATTCTTACATACGCACAAATTCAAATGCATATATACACGCCAATACTAAATTACATATAATTATATGAGCAAATCACGCATACAGATATGCAAAGCCCACACACAAACACATACATATACACCAAGCACACATGCACGTAACATATGTAAATATGTACACCACACCCATAAACATACATACACGCAAAATAAAATGCACACACACACAGACACGCAGCCATAAGGTTGTGTTTTCTGTGATGCAAATATAGATTTAAAATGTTACCATTAGAGTATTTTGTGACGGGTAAGCACTAAAAGTTAGAGATTTAGTATTACTAGCATCAGTAGTAATAATAATAATGCTACTAATTGTATCAGGTCATTCATTCTCTGACAACAGTGTAAGTAGTAGTTGTACTGAGATATATAGAAAGAAAATCTGTTCCATGATTTCTTAAAAATTTGAAACCAGGTCATATTTTAGAAAAATGGTTAAACACACATGAATAAAGTGCACGTCGTACAAATTCAATAATGCTAGCCATTATTATTAATATTTGACAAATATTTACTTTCATCTTCACTTTTATTAGATGAAGCATTGTCAGCCGTTATTATTAATTTTTGACAAGTATTTACTTTCATCTTCATTTTTAATTAGATGAAGCATTGTCAGTCATTATTATTCATTTTTACTAGTATTTACTTTCAATTTCATTTTTAATTAGATGAATCATTGTCAGCCATTATTATTAATATTTAACTAGTATTTACTTTCATCTTCATTTTTTATTAGATGAAGCATTGTCAGCCATTATTTTTAATTTTTGACAAGTATTTGCATTCATCTTCATTTTTAATTAGATGAAGCATTGTCAGCCATTATTATTCAATTTTACTAGTATTTTCTTTCATCTACATTTTTAATTAGATGAAGCATTGTCAGCCATTATTATTAATTTTTGACTAGTATTTACTTTCATCTACATTTTTAATTAGATGAAGCATTGTCAGCCATTATTATTAATTTTTGACTAGTATTTACTTTCATCTTCATTTTTAATTAGATGAAGCATTGTCAGCCATTATTATTAATTTTTGACTAGTATTTACTTTCATCTTCATTTTTAATTAGATGAAGCATTGTCAGCCATTATTATTTAATTTTTGACTAGTATTTACTTTCATCTTCATTTTTATTAGATGAAGCATTGTCAGCCATTATTATTAATTTTTGACTAGTATTTACTTTCATCTTCATTTTTCATTAGATGAAGCATTGTCAGCCATTATTATTAATTTTTGACAAGTATTTGCATTCATCTTCATTTTTAAGTAGATGAAACATTGTCAGCCATTATTATTCAATTTTACTAGTATTTACTTTCATCTTCATTTTTTATTAGATGAAGCATTGTCAGCCATTATTATTAATTTTTGACTAGTATTTACTTTCATCTTCTTTTTTATTAGATGAATCATTTTCGGCCATTATTATTAATTTTTGACTAGTATTCACTTTCATCTTCATTTTTCATTTTTTATCAGATGAAGCATTGTCAGCCATTATTATTAATTTTTAACTAGGATTTATTTTCATCTTTATTTTGGAATGTGTTATTGGAACGTATTATGGGACAGAATTAGTATTTTATAAATAATAATAGACTACTTCTGTACTATAATGGTTGGTACATTTAGTGGATAAAATATGTAGGACATTTGAACAATTTTCATGGGATACAATTTGGATTATATAAAAATTAATAGACCCATAAAATTTGTGTGACATTTGCATGCAAATGGAACACTTATGGAACAGATAAATTTTTTCAACATTGCTGGGATCCAAAAATATTCTAAAATTATTGTCACTTTAGACTTAATCGTTTTCGACATTAGACATATAAATAAATATAAACAAATATTTATTGCTATCCTAATTAGAAATATTTTATTTCTTCATTATTGTCGACTGATTTCGGGAGAAATCTTGTGTACGAATTTTAATCGAGTTAAGATCCGAGCAAATCTGTCTGAAGTGGCAGCTATGTATCTATCTATGTAACTATGTGTTTGTATATATATATATATATATATATATATATATATATATATATATATATATATATACCCACACCTACACACACACACACACACATATATATATATTGTGTATTTAGGCAGCAATCCCTCTTTTATACATGTTTCCTTGAAGACGCCAGACAAGGATTTCATTTAATTTTTGTTTTGTATGTACATTTTTGTTCTTTTCTGGACACAAATTGTGTACAAACTCTGCAAATATTCTGCACGCTTTCGTCTATAATTTTAGCCATTATCAAGGAACGAGAGTTAATAATGGTTTTCCTAACTACCTCACCGATCACCATATTAGACTATTTCTTTCCAAAGCAACTAATAATGATACCGATTATACAGACAAAAATAATAACATAAATATTTTCGACAAAAGCGAAACACACGTCAACTCTAAGAAAGATGAATTTCCCTTAGAAATATCATAAAGAAATACACTACTGAAATCGAGCCGAAGAAGGAAATTAAAATAATTATCTATTAGAAAAACTTTAAAACAGCTAAACTTATCATAACAACACTGCTGCAAAGGGAAAAAAGTAAGAAGGGGAAGACAAAAATTTTAATATAAGGTTATTTTGGAGAAAGAGAAAGAGAGATAGATATGGGAGGGAAAGAGAGTGTGAGAGAGGGAAAGAAATGAAAGAGGGAATTAAGCATAGTAGAAAGGGTGACCCAGAAAATATTTTTTCTTCCGGGACTTAGCAATTTTAAAGACAGTGTGGACGAGAGAAGAGAAGAAATGGTGGGGGGGGGAAGAGGTGGGAGAGGAAGAACTGTTTTATAATTATTATTATTATTATAATTATGCTCTGTAATTTACATTGAGATTTTTTTGGATTAATATCCTCATTGGAATTATCTCTACCCGTGTGTCTGTGTGCGTGTGTGTGTGTGTGAGTGTGAAATATTTACACTGCGTTTAGTTACCTCGCTGCATCTCAGCTGAAATCTACAGCTGACAAATATCAGCGTCAATAGGTCGTAATTTATGTTCACATTTCCTGGAATTTTGGACACTGTATTCATTGTGATTTTTGCGTGTGTGTGATAAGGTGTGGTCGAGAATTTGAATTTTTATAGAAACACAAAAAATGTCTACAAGATTTCATGCTATGTTTAATGGTACATATATATATATATATATATATATATATTAAGACATTTTTATGTTTATACATTCTTTTTATAGATACAAATATTTAAGTAAATGCTCTGTTTTATAATAAACAGTATTAATAACATGACGTGCCTTAATGTTCATGGAAGACTGAAGTTTAAAAACAGTAAAATCGACCTTGCTAATCGAACGATCCTCCGTGACTCGATCGGTTAAGGCACGTCAGGTTATATACGGTTCCGTATAGGATGCAGGTTCGATTCCTGTCGGAGGATGAATATTTCCTATGAAAATTTCTCGGACATTCAGGCCGGTAAATGTTATTAATACTGTTTATTATAAAACGGAGTATTTACTTAAATACTTGTATCTATAAAAAGAATGTATAAACATGAAAATTTCTTAAAATAATTCTCGGACTTTGTTCATTTCATAATATATATATATATATATATATATATATATATATATATATATAAGTGTTTGCCAAATTTCGATTCCGGAGTTTTGTAAATATTCAGTCATAATTCCTGAACAATTAGAAACGGCAAAAATAAGAAATACGGGATTATATATATATATATATATATATATATATATATATATATATATATATATATATATATATATATATTCCGAAAGCGCTCAGAAAAATATAACACTTGCATAGATTTTATATAATTTATCTACTGAAAAGAAAAAATATAAGATCACATGAGAAATTATATAAAATACACATAGAATACATAAATTTAAGGGTACATTGGTTATAATTTATTTCCCCTAGGAATTTCTTTTTCCCTGGCTCATCAGACAACACGTCCAAGCGGGCCAAAATGAATTTAAATTTACATAATCGCTCGGATTTAACATTGAGCTCACTGGATTTCATCCTCCTTGGGATTATCCATACAGATTAACAATGATTTTCCTTACTTATATATATATATATATATATATATATATATATATATATATATATATATATATATATATATATATATATATATATATATATATATATATATATACCATAATGAGAAGTCACGTATACTTTCTTAATATGTATATATCGAAAAAGAACTAAAAAGTTATAAATTAAAGAAAAAAAAGTTCTTTTTTAAAAGTATTTATTTATATTTTTTTATATTTATTGTAATTTCATATTGTGCTGAATAAATAGTAGATTATGTTATGGCCATCACAGGTGAGGCGAGTTGGATGTATCTTGAGATTGGGCTTGGGTACAGAAAATGCAGAATCGATTATTAAGTTATTTTGGATGAAAGATCGATGTCGATCTGAAAAAATAAATAAATACTTTCATAAAAAAACATTATATTTTCTTTAATTTACAACTTTTTAGTTGTTTCTCTCTCTCTCGCTCTCTCTCTCTCTCTCTCTCTCTATATATATATATATATATATATATATATATATATATGGATGAGGAGAGTAGTCCGAATAATGTAAATCCTGGAAACACTTTTGTTCTTCACCTCTGTTTGGGAGATTCTGAAGGCGTAACCATGACAGTCTAGCGGAAAAAGGGAACAACGATTATTCGATTATGCATGAGACAACTGAAAGAAGCAATGAATAAAAATGCAAAGGGAAGCAGACGGCAGATGTGCTCTCGCAACTGGATAACGGGCCCGTTGTACCAGAACTGCTACAGGATAACAGACCCTTTCTAGCAGAACTGATACAGGATAACGGGCCAGTTGTAGTAGAACTGATACAGGATTACAGTCATGTTGTAGTAGAACTGATACAGGATTACAGTCCTGTTGTAGTAGAACTGATATAGTATAAGTGGCCCCTTGTACCAGAACTGATACGGGATAACAGACCCTTTGTAGCAAAATAGACTTAGGATAACAGGCACGTTGTAGTAGAAATGATACACATAACAGACACGTTGTAGCAGAACTGACACAGGATAACGGGCCCGTTGTAGCAGAATTGATACAGGATAACAGGCCCGTTGTAACAGACACGTTACAGGATAACGGTCCCGTTGTAGTAGAACTGATACAGGATAACAGAAGCTTTGTAGCAGAACTGATACAGGATAACAGGCTCGTTGTAGTATAACTGATAAAGGATAACAGGCTCGTTGTAGTAGATCTGATATAGTATAAAAGGCCCGTCGTAACAGACACTTTACAGGAGAACAGGCACGTTGTAGCAGAACTGATACAGGATAACAGGCCCCTTATACCAGAACTGATACAGGATAACAGACCCTTTGTAGCAGAAATGATAAAGGATAAGGGCCCGTTGTACTAGAACTAATATAGTATAACAGCCCCCTTTTACCAGAACTGATACAGGATAACAGGCCCGTTGTAGGTAACTGATAAAGGATAACAGGCCCGTTGTAGTAGATTTGATATAGTATAACAGGCCCGTTGTAACAGACACGTTACAGAAGAACAACCACTTGTAGCAGAACTGATGCAGGATAACAGACCCGTTGTAGAAGTGATGCAGGATAACGGGCCCGTTGAGGTAGAACTGATACAAGATACCGGGCCCGTTGTAGTAGAACTGATACAGGATAACGGGCCAGTTGCAGTAGAACTGATACAGGATAACGGGCCCGCTGTAGTAGAACTGATACAGGATATCGGGCCCGCTGTAGTAGAACTGATACAGGATAACAGGTCCGTTGTAGTAAAACTGATACAGGATAACGGGCCCGTTGTAGCGGAACTGATACAGGATTACAGGCCCGTTGTAGTAGAACTGATACAGGATGACAGAACATTTGTAGCAGAAGTGATACAGTATAACGGGCGCGTTGTAGCAGAACTGATACAAGATAACGGGCCCGTTGTAGTGGAACTGATACAGGATAACGGGCCAGTTGTGGCAGAAATGATACAGGATAACGGGCAAGTTGTGGCAGAACTGATACAGGATAACGGGCCCGTTGTAGTAGAACTGAGAGAGGATATCAGGCCAATTGTAGCAGAACTGATATAGGATAACATGCCTGTTGTATCGGAAGTGATACAGGATAACGGGCCCGTTGTAGTAGAACTGATACAGGATAACAGGCCAGTTGTGGGAGAACTGATACAGGATAACAGACCCGTTGTACCAGAAGTGTTACAGGATAACGGGCCCGTTGTAGTAGAACTGATACAGAATAACAGGCCCGATGTAGCGGAATTGATACAGGTTAACAGATACGTTGTAGCAGAACTGATACAGGATAACAGACCCTTTGTAGCAGAACTGATACAGGATAACGGGCCCGTTGTACCAGAAGTGTTACAGGATAACGGGCCCGTTGTAGTAGAACTGATACAGGATAACAGACCCTTTGTAGCAGAACTGATACAGGATAACAGACCCTTTGTAGCAGAACTGATACAGGATAACGGGCCCGTTGTAGTAGACCTGATACAGGATAACATGCCAGTCGTAGGTAACTGATACAGGATAGCAGGCCCGTTGTAGTAGATCTGATATAGTATAACAGGCCCGTTGTTACAGACACGTTACAGGAGAACAGGCCCGTTGTAGTAGAACAGATGCAGGATAACAGACCCGTTGTAGCAGAAGTTATGCAGGATAACGGGACCGTTGAGGTAGAACTGATACAAGATACCGGGCCCGTTGTAGTAGAACTGATACAGGATAACGGGCCCGTTGTAGTAGAACTGATACAGGATAACGGGCCCGTTGTAGTAGAACTGATACAGCATAACATGCCCGTTGTAGTAGAACTGATACAGCATAACGGGCCCGCTGTAGTAGAACTGATACAGGATAACATGCCCGCTGTAGTAGAACTGATACAGGATAACATGCCCGTTGTAGTAGAACTGATACAGGATAACGGGCCCGCTGTAGTAGAACTGATACAAGATAACGGGCCCGCTGTAGTAGAACTGATACAGGATAACGGGCCCGTTGTAGCAGAACTGATACAGGATAACGGGCCCGCTGTAGTAGCACTGATACAGGATAACGGGCCCGCTGTAGTAGAACTGATACAAGATAACGGGACCGCTGTAGTAGCACTGATACAGGATAACGGGCCCGCTGTAGTAGAACTGATACAAGATAACGGGCCCGTTCTGGTGGAACTGATACAGGATAACGGGCCCGTTGAGGCAGGACTGATACAGGATAACCGGCCCGCTGTAGTAGAACTGATACAGGATAACGGGCCTGTTGAGGCAGGACTGATACAGGATAACGGGCCCGCTGTAGTAGAACTGATACAGGATAACGGGCCCGTTGAGGCAGGACTGATACAGGATAACGGGCCCGCTGTAGTAGAACTGATACAGGATAACGGGCCCGCTGTAGTAGAACTGATACAGGATAACATGTCCGCTGTAGTAGAACTGATACAGGATAACGGGCCCGTTGTAGTAGAACTGATACAGGATAACGGGCCCGCTGTAGTAGAACTGATACAAGATAACGGGCCCGTTCTGGTGGAACTGATACAGGATAACGGGCCCGTTGTAGTAGAACTGATACAGGATAACGGGCGCGTTGTAGTAGAACTGATACAAGATAACGGGCTCGGTGTAGTAGAACTGATACAGGATAACATGCCCGCTGTAGTAGAACTGATACAGGATAACGGGCCCGTTGTAGTAGAACTGATACAGGATAACGGGCCCGCTGTAGTAGAACTGATACAAGAGAACGGGCCCGTTGTGGTGGATCTGATACAGGATAACGGGCCCGTTGAGGTAGAACTGATACAGGATAACATGCCCGCTGTAGTAGAACTGATACAGGATAACGGGCCCGTTGTCGCAGAACTGATACAGGATAACGGGCGCGTTGTAGTAGAACTGATACAAGATAACGGGCTCGGTGTAGCAGAACTGATACAGGATAACGGGCCCGCTGTAGTAGAACTGATACAGGATAACGGGCCCGCTGTAGTAGAACTGATACAGGATAACATGTCCGCTGTAGTAGAACTGATACAGGATAACATGCCCGCTGTAGTAGAACTGATACAGGATAACGGGCCCGTTGTAGTAGAACTGATACAGGATAACGGGCCCGCTGTAGTAGAACTGATACAAGAGAACGGGCCCGTTGTGGTGGATCTGATACAGGATAACGGGCCCGTTGAGGTAGAACTGATACAGGATAACATGCCCGCTGTAGTAGAACTGATACAGGATAACGGGCCCGTTGTCGCAGAACTGATACAGGATAACGGACCCGTTGAGGTAGAACTGATACAGGATAACGGGCCCGTTGTAGTAAAACTGATACAGGATATCGGGCCCGTTGTAGTAGAACTGATACAGGATAACATGCCCGCTGTAGTAGAACTGATACAGGATAACGGGCGCGTTGTAGTAGAACTGATACAAGATAACGGGCCCGCTGTAGTAGAACTGATACAGGATTACAGGCCCGCTGTAGTAGAACTGATACAGGATAACGGGCCCGCTGTAGTAGAACTGATACAGGATAACGGGCCCGTTGAGGCAGGACTGATACAGGATAACGGGCCCGTTGAGGCAGGACTGATACAGGATAACGGGCCCGCTGTAGTAGAACTGATACAGGATAACGGGCTCGTTGAGGCAGGACTGATACAGGATAACGGGCCCGTTGAGGCAGGACTGATACAGGATAACGGGCTCGTTGAGGCAGGACTGATACAGGATAACGGGCCCGTTGAGGCAGGACTGATACAGGATAACGGGCCCGCTGTAGTAGAACTGATACAGGATAACGGGCCCGTTGAGGCAGGACTGATACAGGATAACGGGCCCGCTGTAGTAGAACTGATACAGGATAACGGGCCCGTTCAGGCAGGACTGATACAGGATAACGGGCCCGCTGTAGTAGAACTGATACAGGATAACGGGCCCGCTGTAGTAGAACTGATACAGGATAACGGGCCCGTTGAGGCAGGACTGATACAGGATAACGGGCCCGCTGTAGTAGAACTGATACAGGATAACGGGCCCGTTTAGGCAGGACTGATACAGGATAACGGGCCCGTTGAGGCAGGACTGATACAGGATAACGGGCCCGCTGTAGTAGAACTGATACAGGATAACGGGCCCGCTGTAGTAGAACTGATACAGGATAACGGGCCCGTTGAGGCAGGACTGATACAGGATAACGGGCCCGCTGTAGTAGAACTGATACAGGATAACGGGCCCGTTGAGGCAGGACTGATACAGGATAACGGGCCCGTTGAGGCAGGACTGATACAGGATAACGGGCCCTTTGTACCAGAACTGATACAGGATAACGGGCCCGTTGAGGCAGGACTGATACAGGATAACGGGCCCTTTGTACCAGAACTGATACAGGATAACGGGCCCGTTGAGGCAGGACTGATACAGGATAACGGGCCCGCTGTAGTAGAACTGATACAGGATAACGGGCCCGTTGAGGCAGGACTGATACAGGATAACGGGCCCGCTGTAGTAGAACTGATACAGTATAACGGGCCCGTTGAGGCAGGACTGATACAGGATAACGGGCCCGCTGTAGTAGAACTGATACAGGATAACGGGCCCGTTGAGGCAGGACTGATACAGGATAACGGGCCCGCTGTAGTAGAACTGATACAGGATAACGGGCCCGCTGTAGTAGAACTGATACAGGATAACGGGCCCGTTGAGGCAGGACTGATACAGGATAACGGTCCCGCTGTAGTAGAACTGATACAGGATAACGGGCCCGTTGAGGCAGGACTGATACAGGATAACGGGCCCTTTGTACCAGAACTGATACAGGATAACGGGCCCGTTGAGGCAGGACTGATACAGGATAACGGGCCCGCTGTAGTAGAACTGATACAGGATAACGGGCCCGTTGAGGCAGGACTGATACAGGATAACGGGCCCTTTGTACCAGAACTGATACAGGATAACGGGCCCGTTGAGGCAGGACTGATACAGGATAACGGGCCCGCTGTAGTAGAACTGATACAGGATAACGGGCCCGTTGAGGCAGGACTGATACAGGATAACCGGCCCGCTGTAGTAGAACTGATACAGGATAACGGGCCTGTTGAGGCAGGACTGATACAGGATAACGGGCCCGCTGTAGTAGAACTGATACAGGATAACGGGCCCGTTGAGGCAGGACTGATACAGGATAACGGGCCCGCTGTAGTAGAACTGATACAGGATAACGGGCCCGCTGTAGTAGAACTGATACAGGATAACGGGCCCGTTGAGGCAGGACTGATACAGGATAACGGGCCCGCTGTAGTAGAACTGATACAGGATAACGGGCCCGTTGAGGCAGGACTGATACAGGATAACGGGCCCGTTGAGGCAGGACTGATACAGGATAACGGGCCCGCTGTAGTAGAACTGATACAGGATAACGGGCCCGTTGAGGCAGGACTGATACAGGATAACGGGCCCGCTGTAGTAGAACTGATACAGGATAACGGGCCCGCTGTAGTAGAACTGATACAGGATAACGGGCCCGCTGTAGTAGAACTGATACAGGATAACGGGCCCGCTGTAGTAGAACTGATACAGGATAACGGGCCCGCTGTAGTAGAACTGATACAGGATAACGGGCCCGTTGAGGCAGGACTGATACAGGATAACGGGCCCGCTGTAGTAGAACTGATACAGGATAACGGGCCCGTTGAGGCAGGACTGATACAGGATAACGGGCCCGTTGAGGCAGGACTGATACAGGATAACGGGCCCGCTGTAGTAGAACTGATACAGGATAACGGGCCCGTTGAGGCAGGACTGATACAGGATAACGGGCCCGTTGAGGCAGGACTGATACAGGATAACGGGCCCGCTGTAGTAGAACTGATACAGGATAACGGGCCCGTTGAGGCAGGACTGATACAGGATAACGGGCCCGTTGAGGCAGGACTGATACAGGATAACGGGCCCGCTGTAGTAGAACTGATACAGGATAACGGGCCCGTTGAGGCAGGACTGATACAGGATAACGGGCCCGTTGAGGCAGGACTGATACAGGATAACGGGCCCGCTGTAGTAGAACTGATACAGGATAACGGGCCCGTTGAGGCAGGACTGATACAGGATAACGGGCCCGCTGTAGTAGAACTGATACAGGATAACGGGCCCGCTGTAGTAGAACTGATACAGGATAACGGGCCCGCTGTAGTAGAACTGATACAGGATAACGGGCCCGTTGAGGCAGGACTGATACAGGATAACGGGCCCGTTGAGGCAGGACTGATACAGGATAACGGGCCCGCTGTAGTAGAACTGATACAGGATAACGGGCCCGTTGAGGCAGGACTGATACAGGATAACGGGCCCGTTGAGGCAGGACTGATACAGGATAACGGGCCCGCTGTAGTAGAACTGATACAGGATAACGGGCCCGTTGAGGCAGGACTGATACAGGATAACGGGCCCGTTGAGGCAGGACTGATACAGGATAACGGGCCCGCTGTAGTAGAACTGATACAGGATAACGGGCCCGTTGAGGCAGGACTGATACAGGATAACGGGCCCGTTGAGGCAGGACTGATACAGGATAACGGGCCCGCTGTAGTAGAACTGATACAGGATAACGGGCCCGTTGAGGCAGGACTGATACAGGATAACGGGCCCGTTGAGGCAGGACTGATACAGGATAACGGGCCCGCTGTAGTAGAACTGATACAGGATAACGGGCCCGTTGAGGCAGGACTGATACAGGATAACGGGCCCGTTGAGGCAGGACTGATACAGGATAACGGGCCCGCTGTAGTAGAACTGATACAGGATAACGGGCCCGTTGAGGCAGGACTGATACAGGATAACCGGCCCGCTGTAGTAGAACTGATACAGGATAACGGGCCTGTTGAGGCAGGACTGATACAGGATAACGGGCCCGCTGTAGTAGAACTGATACAGGATAACGGGCCCGTTGAGGCAGGACTGATACAGGATAACGGGCCCGCTGTAGTAGAACTGATACAGGATAACGGGCCCGCTGTAGTAGAACTGATACAGGATAACGGGCCCGTTGAGGCAGGACTGATACAGGATAACGGGCCCGCTGTAGTAGAACTGATACAGGATAACGGGCCCGTTGAGGCAGGACTGATACAGGATAACGGGCCCGTTGAGGCAGGACTGATACAGGATAACGGGCCCGCTGTAGTAGAACTGATACAGGATAACGGGCCCGTTGAGGCAGGACTGATACAGGATAACGGGCCCGCTGTAGTAGAACTGATACAGGATAACGGGCCCGCTGTAGTAGAACTGATACAGGATAACGGGCCCGCTGTAGTAGAACTGATACAGGATAACGGGCCCGCTGTAGTAGAACTGATACAGGATAACGGGCCCGCTGTAGTAGAACTGATACAGGATAACGGGCCCGTTGAGGCAGGACTGATACAGGATAACGGGCCCGCTGTAGTAGAACTGATACAGGATAACGGGCCCGTTGAGGCAGGACTGATACAGGATAACGGGCCCGCTGTAGTAGAACTGATACAGGATAACGGGCCCGTTGAGGCAGGACTGATACAGGATAACGGGCCCGCTGTAGTAGAACTGATACAGGATAACGGGCCCGTTGAGGCAGGACTGATACAGGATAACGGGCCCGCTGTAGTAGAACTGATACAGGATAACGGGCCCGCTGTAGTAGAACTGATACAGGATAACAGACACATTGTAGCAGAACTGATACAGGATCACATTTCCCTTGTACCAGAACTGCTACAGGATAACAGACCCTTTGTACCAGAACTGATAGAGGATAACGGGCCGGTTGTAGTAGAACTGATACCGGATAACAGGCCCGTTGTGGCAGAACTGATACAGGATAACGGGCCTGTTGTAGCAGAACTGATACAGGATAACGGGCCCGTTGTGGCAGAACTGATACAAGATAACGGGCCCGTTGTAGTGGAACTGATACAGTATAACGGGCCCGTTATAGTAGAATTGATACAGGACAACGGGCCCGTTGTAATAGATCTGATACCGGATAACGGGCCGGTTGTAGTAGAACTGATACAGGATAACAGGCCCGTTTTAGCGGAACTGATATAGGATAACAAGCCCCTGGTACCATAACTGATATATGATAACGGGCCCGTTGTAGTAGAACTGATACAGGATAACGGGCCCGTTGAGGCAGGACTGATACAGGATAACGGGCCCGTTGAGGCAGGACTGATACAGGATAACGGGCCCGCTGTAGTAGAACTGATACAGGATAACGGGCCCGTTGAGGCAGGACTGATACAGGATAACGGGCCCGTTGAGGCAGGACTGATACAGGATAACGGGCCCGCTGTAGTAGAACTGATACAGGATAACGGGCCCGTTGAGGCAGGACTGATACAGGATAACGGGCCCGTTGAGGCAGGACTGATACAGGATAACGGGCCCGCTGTAGTAGAACTGATACAGGATAACGGGCCCGTTGAGGCAGGACTGATACAGGATAACGGGCCCGTTGAGGCAGGACTGATACAGGATAACGGGCCCGCTGTAGTAGAACTGATACAGGATAACGGGCCCGTTGAGGCAGGACTGATACAGGATAACCGGCCCGCTGTAGTAGAACTGATACAGGATAACGGGCCTGTTGAGGCAGGACTGATACAGGATAACGGGCCCGCTGTAGTAGAACTGATACAGGATAACGGGCCCGTTGAGGCAGGACTGATACAGGATAACGGGCCCGCTGTAGTAGAACTGATACAGGATAACGGGCCCGCTGTAGTAGAACTGATACAGGATAACGGGCCCGTTGAGGCAGGACTGATACAGGATAACGGGCCCGCTGTAGTAGAACTGATACAGGATAACGGGCCCGTTGAGGCAGGACTGATACAGGATAACGGGCCCGTTGAGGCAGGACTGATACAGGATAACGGGCCCGCTGTAGTAGAACTGATACAGGATAACGGGCCCGTTGAGGCAGGACTGATACAGGATAACGGGCCCGCTGTAGTAGAACTGATACAGGATAACGGGCCCGCTGTAGTAGAACTGATACAGGATAACGGGCCCGCTGTAGTAGAACTGATACAGGATAACGGGCCCGCTGTAGTAGAACTGATACAGGATAACGGGCCCGCTGTAGTAGAACTGATACAGGATAACGGGCCCGTTGAGGCAGGACTGATACAGGATAACGGGCCCGCTGTAGTAGAACTGATACAGGATAACGGGCCCGTTGAGGCAGGACTGATACAGGATAACGGGCCCGCTGTAGTAGAACTGATACAGGATAACGGGCCCGTTGAGGCAGGACTGATACAGGATAACGGGCCCGTTGAGGCAGGACTGATACAGGATAACGGGCCCGCTGTAGTAGAACTGATACAGGATAACGGGCCCGTTGAGGCAGGACTGATACAGGATAACGGGCCCGTTGAGGCAGGACTGATACAGGATAACGGGCCCGCTGTAGTAGAACTGATACAGGATAACGGGCCCGTTGAGGCAGGACTGATACAGGATAACGGGCCCGTTGAGGCAGGACTGATACAGGATAACGGGCCCGCTGTAGTAGAACTGATACAGGATAACGGGCCCGTTGAGGCAGGACTGATACAGGATAACGGGCCCGTTGAGGCAGGACTGATACAGGATAACGGGCCCGCTGTAGTAGAACTGATACAGGATAACGGGCCCGTTGAGGCAGGACTGATACAGGATAACCGGCCCGCTGTAGTAGAACTGATACAGGATAACGGGCCTGTTGAGGCAGGACTGATACAGGATAACGGGCCCGCTGTAGTAGAACTGATACAGGATAACGGGCCCGTTGAGGCAGGACTGATACAGGATAACGGGCCCGCTGTAGTAGAACTGATACAGGATAACGGGCCCGCTGTAGTAGAACTGATACAGGATAACGGGCCCGTTGAGGCAGGACTGATACAGGATAACGGGCCCGCTGTAGTAGAACTGATACAGGATAACGGGCCCGTTGAGGCAGGACTGATACAGGATAACGGGCCCGTTGAGGCAGGACTGATACAGGATAACGGGCCCGCTGTAGTAGAACTGATACAGGATAACGGGCCCGTTGAGGCAGGACTGATACAGGATAACGGGCCCGCTGTAGTAGAACTGATACAGGATAACGGGCCCGCTGTAGTAGAACTGATACAGGATAACGGGCCCGCTGTAGTAGAACTGATACAGGATAACGGGCCCGCTGTAGTAGAACTGATACAGGATAACGGGCCCGCTGTAGTAGAACTGATACAGGATAACGGGCCCGTTGAGGCAGGACTGATACAGGATAACGGGCCCGCTGTAGTAGAACTGATACAGGATAACGGGCCCGTTGAGGCAGGACTGATACAGGATAACGGGCCCGCTGTAGTAGAACTGATACAGGATAACGGGCCCGTTGAGGCAGGACTGATACAGGATAACGGGCCCGCTGTAGTAGAACTGATACAGGATAACGGGCCCGTTGAGGCAGGACTGATACAGGATAACGGGCCCGCTGTAGTAGAACTGATACAGGATAACGGGCCCGCTGTAGTAGAACTGATACAGGATAACAGACACATTGTAGCAGAACTGATACAGGATCACATTTCCCTTGTACCAGAACTGCTACAGGATAACAGACCCTTTGTACCAGAACTGATAGAGGATAACGGGCCGGTTGTAGTAGAACTGATACCGGATAACAGGCCCGTTGTGGCAGAACTGATACAGGATAACGGGCCTGTTGTAGCAGAACTGATACAGGATAACGGGCCCGTTGTGGCAGAACTGATACAAGATAACGGGCCCGTTGTAGTGGAACTGATACAGTATAACGGGCCCGTTATAGTAGAATTGATACAGGACAACGGGCCCGTTGTAATAGATCTGATACCGGATAACGGGCCGGTTGTAGTAGAACTGATACAGGATAACAGGCCCGTTTTAGCGGAACTGATATAGGATAACAAGCCCCTGGTACCATAACTGATATATGATAACGGGCCCGTTGTAGTAGAACTGATACAGGATAACGGGCCCGTTGAAGCAGATTCGCTGCATGATTACGGGCCCGTTGAAGCTGAATTCCTACAGAATAACTGGCTCGTTGTAGCCATATTGCTGCAATAAATCGGACCCGCTTTAACAGAAATGCTATTGGATCACGGGCCCGTTGAATCAGAAGTGCTACAGGATAACAGGCACACTGAACTGGAATTGTAACAGCATAACAAGCCCGTTGTAACAGAACCGATATAGGATAACGTGTCCTTTGTAGCATGACTGATACCGGATAACTGACCCGTTGTAGCGGAACTGATACAGGATAACAGACCCGTTGTAGTGGGAGTGATACAGAATAACAGGCCCGTTGTAGAAGAACTGATATAGGTGTTGTGGTGGAATCCACCTAATCTGCATAGGTGACTACCAACTATATAAATAATGGTTGATACCGGAAGACGAGAGAGAAGGAAGAGAATCACGAGATCCAACTAGAGACTCTGATCGACTGCGACTAGTCAACACATTCTCCAGGAACGTCTTCCCAGAAATATACAGAAATACTATATGTACTTATTGTGTACACTTTCTTGTTATAATACATTCTTGTTCTAAGTACATTTTGTGTTGCATTATTATTCCATGCATTAGGCGAGATTCAACATTGAGTCAAGTCTCAACAATAGGATAACAGTCCCGTTGTAGAAGAACTGATATAGGATAACAGACACGTTGTAGAAGAACTTATATAGGATAACAGGCCCATTGTAGCAGAGCTGATATAGGATAACAGGCAAATTGTAGAAGAACTGATATAGGATAACAGGACCGTTGTAGCGGAACTGATACAGGATAAGCGACCCGTTGTAGCAGAACTGATACAGGATAACAGACTCCTTGTACCAGAACTGATACACGATAACAGACCCGTTGTAGTAGAACTGATATAGTTTCACAGGCCCCGTGTACCACAATTGTTACACGATAACAGTCACTTTGTAGTAGAACTGATACAGGATAACGGGCCCTTGTACTCGAACTGATACAGGATAACAGGCACCTTGTACCAGAACTGATACAGGATTACAGGCCCGTTGTATTAGAACTGATATAGTATAACAGGCACCTTGTACCAGAACTGATACAGGATAACGGGCCAGTTGTAGTAGAATTGATACAGGATAACGGGCCAGTTGTAATAGAACTGATACAGGATAACGGACCCGTTTTAATAGAACTGATACAGGATAACGGGCCCGTTGTAGTAGAATTGATACAGGATAACGGGCACTTGTACCAGAACTGATACAGGATTACAGGCCCGTTGTATTAGAACTGATATAGTATAACAGGCACCTTGTACCAGAACTGATGCAGGATAACGGGCCCGTTGTTGCAGAACTGATACAGGATAACGGGCCCGTTGTAACAGAAAGGTTACAGGATAACGGGCACGTTGTAGTAGATCTGATACAGGATAACAGGCCCGTTGTAACAGACACGTTACAGGATAAGAGACACGTTGTAGCAGAACTGATACAGGATAACGGGCCGGTTGTAGTAGAACTGATATAGGATAACAGGCCCTTTGTACCAGAACTGATGCAGGATAAGAGGCCCCTTGTACCAGAACTGATGCAGGATAAGAGGCCCCTTGTACCAGAACTGATGCAGGATAATGGCCCCCTTGTACCAGAACTGATGCAGGATAACGGGCCCCTTTGTACCAGAACTGATGCAGAATAACGGGCCCATTGTACCAGAACTGGTACAAGATTAGAGACCCTTTGTAGCAGAACTGATAGAGGATCACAGTCCCCTTGTAACAAGAACTGATACAGGATATCAGACCCTTTCTAGCAGAACTGATACAATATAACAGACACGTTGTACCAGAACTGATACAGGATAACAGGCCCGATGTAGTATAACTGATACAGGATAAGGGACCCTTTGTAGCAGAACTGTTACAGGATAACAAGCCCCTGGTACCATAACTGATATATGATAACGGGCCCGTTGTAGTAGAACTGATACACGATAACAGGCCCGTTGTAGCAATGCTGATATAGGATAACAGATCCGTTTTAGCAGAACTGATATAGGACATAAGGCGCGTTGTAGCAGAGTAGCTGTAGGATATCAGGCCCGTTGAAGCAGATTCGCTGCATGATTACAGGCCCGTTGAAACTGAATTGCTACAGAATAACAGGCCCGTTGTAGCCATATTGCTGCAATAAATCGGACCCGTTGTAACAGAATTGCTATTGGATAACGCGCCCGTTGAATCAGAAGTGCTACAGGATAACAGGCCCACTGAACTGGAATTGTAACAGCATAACAGGCCCGTTGTAGCAGAACCGATATAGGATAACGGGTCCGTTGTAGCATAACTGATACAGGATAACAGGTCTGTTGTAGCAGAACTGATATGGGATAAAGTACCGTTATAGCATAACTCATACAGGATAACAGGCCCGTTGTTGCAGAACTGTTATAGCATAACAGGCTCTTTGTTGTAGAACTGATACAGGATAACAGTCCCGTTGTACAGAACTGATAGACGATAACAGGGCCGTTGTAGCTGTGCTGATATAGGATAACAGGCTCGTTTTAGCAGAACTGATACAGGATAACAAGCCCGTTGTAGCATAACTGATATAGGGTAACAGAACCGCTGTAGCAGAACTGATACATGAAAACGTGCGCTTTGTAGCAGATATATGATATATGATAACAGGCGTGTTGTAGCAGAGTAGCTGTAGGATATCAGGCCCGTTGAAGCAGATTTGCTGCAGGATTACGGACCGGTTGATGCTGAATTGCTACAGAATAACAGTCCCTTGTAGCAGTATTGCTGCAATAAAACGGACCCGTTGTAACAGAATTGCAATTGGATAACGGGCCTGTTGAATCAGAAGTGCTACGGGATAACAGGCCCACTGAACCGGAATTGTAACAGCATATCAAGCCCGTTGTAGCAGAACCGATATATGATAACGGGTCCCTTGTAGGAGAACTGATACAGGATAACAGGCCCCTTGTAGCAGAATTGCTGCAGGATAACAGGCCCGTTGAAACAGAATTGCTCCTGTATAACAGGCCCGTTGAAGCAGATTTGCTGCAGGATAACGGGCCCTTTGTAGCAGAACTGATACAGGATAACAGGCCCGTTCTAGCAGTATTTCTGCAATATAACAGCCCCGCTGAACCAGAATTGCAACAGTATAACTGGCCCATTTGTTGCAGAATTGCTGCAGCATAATAGGCCCGTTGTAGCAGATTTGCTGCATCATGACGGGCCCTTTCACCCTGCCCGCGTTGCAGTAGCTTAATTAGCCAACTCTGATCCTACTTTCTCGCTAGATTTAACTCCATTTAATTTCTTCCTCGTTCTCAAACTCAAATCCCACTAACGTAGTCGTCATTCTGAAAACAATGATGAAATCATTTGTACTGTGGAGGAGTTTTTTTTGGGGGGCAATCTCCACTTTCTTCCGTGATGGGATTGCAATGCTTAAACATTGTTGGACCAAATGGATTGATGTCAACGGGGACTATATTGTTTCTTCAAATCCTTCTAGGTGAGCCTGTTGGGATTGAGTGAAGATGTTGAAGGATATTAGAAGTTTCGAATGATCAGAAGGCTTAAAATTGTGCGTGATCAATGATCTTCCATCCATAACAATTAATAAAAGACAAAAATAATGATTCGAGACATAACAATTGAATTTATTAAGTATTTGTTGTACATATATATAAACTGAAAGTTTTGACAGAGTTGCGTCTCTTTGATTAGGCAATATTTTACTTGAGCTCATAAGATTAGATTAATTATTAAACTGTAGTTTAGAGGAATGAGTATGTTGCATGTTATAGAGTGTCTATTGGAATAGTTGATAAGAGTTCAGAGATTGTACTTGCGTGAAATGTTGTAAAGTTCTTTTACGTCTGACTGCATTAGACGGGAGTTCTTTAAGGGTCACATTTTGGCAGCAGAGGTGAGACGTACGAGTGAGTAAAAAGAGAGCGAGAATTATTCGTGTTTGGTTATTATAATCTGTTGTACCACGTGACAGGTTCAGACTTAGTTGGCGCGAAAACAGACATGTCGCGTGTAGGTGATTTGATTGGTCGAAACTGACCAATTAGCCAACTAGATTGAAGGTGATTGACCAATGAATGCTCGTTGTATATTTTGTAAGTATGATGGTGGTGAAAATTTCAACGGGAAGAGTGCATTTCCCAGCTGGGGTTAACTGGCTGTCGTGAAAGATTCCACAAGCCTTAGAACTTTTTGAACGTCCCTTGTAACTTTAATAAGATTTATTAATTTGTTTTCTTTTGATATTCGTCATCTGGTGTGTTAATATGAAAAGATCAATTTAAAAAGATAAATTATTTTTGGTCGCTGTATTTTGTACAACTCCATTAAATTTCATTGTCAGGCACTGATATCTTGTTTTTATAAAATCCTTCTTGATATGCGTCACAGTTCGACGAGATAAATCCCCAAATTACCCTCCTGACCAATATGTAAATAAATCTTCAATGGTCTTCTTCGCAGTCCTGTTTGTTTGTTTAACGGCATATGAAATCCTTATGGGTCATTTAATGCCGAAATTTAATTTATTTTGGAGCTGGATTATTTTTTCTTTTTCAAAAATCTATTGCTTTATTATTTTAATTTTTAAATTTCTATACTTTCAGTTTTTTTTTTTAACCTCGATTTGGGTGTTCACTATTTGCCCATTGATGGGACCCCTAACAGGTGCTACCGCCTTGGGTCAGGGTGGACTTGGGTACAACAGCAATTTAGAAGTGATTCCACGCTCCTCAAAACCTCCCGATCAGAGGTCTTGCTGCCGGATATAGTTTATCGTCATATCCAGAACGGACGGTTTTCTGTAATACCTGCCGATCACATTTGCATTTTCAAATCTTCTTTTACGTTTTACAAGACCTGAGATTCTTAAACATGTTTATTTATCCGTCTAATCTACGATAAAATCCATTTTAGAGCTTCACTCGCGTAAGAAATTAAGCAACGGCGAGCGTTTTCATTAACTAGAGGGGTGACCGCTTGTAAATGCCAGATTCTGTAAGCTTGAATGTACTGGTGGTGTAATCAACAATGGCACGGA
>OZ038510.1:81175082-81227582 GCA_964036315.1 Acanthosepion esculentum
TTTTAAATCAGTTAATTTATAATATTTGTGCTCTCTAAATTTACTTTGAGCATTGTTTTGTAAATATAAAAAATATCAATAAGAACACCGCATTATATATCTTACTGTTCTTTATATATATATATATATATATATATATATATATATATATATATATATATATATATATATATATATATACATATATATATATCATTGTGTATGTGTTTTGTTTGTATGTGTGTAAAATGAGAATCTGAATAAAGGCAAAAAGTAAATAAAATATCCTTCCCTCTCTCTCTTTTTCTTCTCTCTCTCTCTCACACACACACACTCTCTCACTCTTCATATATATAAAAGAAACGTTAAAGGAAATATATCTTAGCCAACGCATTTCGTAATCTGAGGGACATTATCAAGGCAAATGCAAGAATTTTATCAAGCGTTTATAGACATGAGCAGAAATGGTATTGGCTTTCAGAATTCTAGCACTTTTAGAGAACGCTCATAAATATTCATCAGGTTAGCCAAATAGTCAATCAATCTATGGAGGCCGAGAACTGACACAATTACAATGTCTGCTAAATGAAAGTGAGTAAATATATTGCTCTTGAATTATTTTTTTTTAAATATATATATAAATAATTGTGAAATTGGAGCTCAATTCTTCCAGTGTTTTAGGGTTAATAAGCCCCATCTCTACTTTATTGTAATTTACCAACAGGATTTACTGCCCCCCACGAGGGACAGATGTGGCACAAGGCCGGGTTTAAAGTGGGGTATTCCCGAGCCTGTAGGCTCGACCAAAAAATGCCCGTAGAACCCGTATAAACGGAATCGGGTTGGTTAACCTCCCCGAACGAGGCCCTGCCGTTCGGCGGAACCTCGTCCGGGTTCCTCTCTGCTCAGAGGTAGAGAGTTCGACCGTTAACTCGTCAACCGGAGTCGAGTCGTCAACAGTATTTACCGTCTCCCCCCACAAGGGATAGATGTGGCACAAGGCCGGGTTTAAAGTGGGGTATTCCCGAGCCCGTAGGCTCGGCCAAAAAATCCCCGTAGAAACTGTAAAAACAGAATCGGGTTGGTCAACCACCCCGACCGAGACTCTGCCCTTCGGCGGAGCCTCGTTCGGGTTCCTCTCTGCTCAGAGGCAGAGAGTTCGACCGTTAACTCGTCAACCGGAGTCGAGTCGTCAACGGTATTTAGTGTCCTCCCCACGAGGGACAGATGTGGCACAAGGCCGGGTTTAAAGTGGGGTACCCGAGCCCGTAGGCTCGGCCAAAAATAGCCCGTAGATCCCGTATAAACGGGATCGGGTTGGTCAACCACCCCGAACGAGGCTCTGCCCTTCGGCGGGACCTCGTCCGGGTTCCTCTCTGCTCAAAGGCAGAGAGTTCGACCAGTAACTCCTCAACCGGAGTCGAGTCGTCAACTGAGGGATAAATATCTGTATTATATATTATCGACTTCTAGGCATTATCAGTTTTCAGATTTACCTAATTTGCATAGTGATTTTAAGAAAATATATTTCATTAATTAACTGTCCTTCATTCTGTTTTTTTTTTATACGCTGATTGTTTTGATTTTCATATCAATTTAAAAATATTGTCTTATTTCGTGCAGAAAATTGGTCGAAATTTGGATTTTACTCGACCTTCAACAAATTGGCATCTATAATTAGTAAAACTTCCCTTAATTATAACAATGCTGTCGCCACATCCGACTAATTAATTTCTTCTGTCTTTGTAGTCATATTTTTTGAACAAATATATTGAACGTCCACAACCCTTTCAACATTTAATAGAAACTGAAACATAGAAAAACAACTAATTTTTCCTAGAAAAATTACCAGGTCATGTGTTTCATTCACGCAAATGTATTTTATTTCTGTCAAAACCTGTTAAATGTTATTCAGTTTCACCTTCTTTCATTTGTTTAAAAATGGCTAAAATTCTAATGCTTAG
This sequence comes from Acanthosepion esculentum, assembly GCA_964036315.1. NCBI lineage: Eukaryota > Metazoa > Mollusca > Cephalopoda > Sepiida > Sepiidae > Acanthosepion > Acanthosepion esculentum. The sequence goes on from OZ038510.1 coordinate 81,177,026, forward strand.
ATATCTGAATAAATACAAATGTTTTCTTTCATGTTTACAATCAATTTACCTAATGAAATGTTCATTTAAATTTTTTGTTTCAGAGATTTCAAGTAGTGAATATATCTTACTTTACAAAGCGAAATATACGTAATATAAATACGAAATGAGCGATACATTCGAAATGGTGATCTGAATCTATTTGTACATTCAGCCCACAAGTCCTCCTACTGATTTTCATGAAATGCTTACTCAGGTTAAACATGAACAAATATTCCTGTCATAGAGAGGTTTTAGAGTTTTTCACTTGACAAATTAAAACAAAATGAGATAAACACAACATTAATTATCTAAGATAAAACAAGACACTGAAGATGACATTTTGCGAATGTCGAAAGTACTCGGAATAAATGAATATGCATCAATATGGTAATTTTTCTTCTTCCTTGAATAAGGATACTAAGAAGCGTGTTCGTGAATATGAGAGAATCATGTTAAAAATAAGTAGACAACACTTATCTAAATTATTTAATGAAACATGTCTTAGTATATATATATATATATATATATATATATATATATATATATATATATATATATATATATATATATATGTGTGTGTGTGGAGAGAGAGATAGGTAAACCGCCAGAAAAATGAACGTTGTCGGTCTGGGAGATGAATATATACCTATATTCATCGAAATAAATATTTTACTGACAATTGATTTTTAATGCTTTCCCAAATTATATATATAGTTACATTTACCGGCTTGAATTTTCGAGAAATATCGTAGAAAATATGCGTCCACAAACAGGAATCGAACCCGTAACTCTTATGTACCCTAACGTGCTGTTAACCATTCACCCAGAGAGAAACGTCTGGTGAGCAAAGACCGAATTACTGTCTATAAACTCACAATCCTCGACGATTTTTCTCGATCGATCGTTTCTGCTCATGAAAGGTATCTTAAAGTAAACAATGACAACAAATTATGAAATGGATTACGTTCTACAATGATTAATATATTATGAGTTTATACGTTATTTTCATTGAAATAATTTAAGTAAATTCTCGAACATACAGGCGGGTAAATTGTTTAATTATTTACCGCCCCCCCCCTCAAAAAAAACAGAGCATTTATTTAAATTATATCTATAAAAACAACGTATAAACAGAAAATATATTAATAATTGCCGGATTTAATCCATTTCATCATACAGACATACACACGCACGCACACACACACACACATACACACACACACACACACACACATATATATATATATATATATATATATATATATGAAGAAAAAAAACAAACAAATTTAGAATCCACAGTACTTAAGCATTTACTTTTTTTTTTTAAAAGTGCTCAATACAATGTAGAGCATAATTAAAAAAAAAATACCTATTGTTTGAGATATACATATCTGTCAGATTATTTCTTCGTAACTTAAATGTATATTTTTAAGCGGAAGTATGAAGTCGTAATATGACAGTTCACCGAGATATGTATGACTACCCACTCACACCATCTAACCTATATTTAAAAGAAAAAACTTTTCTGAGTTAGCTTTGAGGTGTGTTTTGATTAGTCAAAAGAGACACACGCATAAGATTTTAAAATCCGTTCCCCCCTCCTACTTAACTCTATAATGAGAAAACGTATTGTTTTCTCTTTTCAAAAGTAAATCATTTTCATCAAAAGTTACCGAACATTGCCTGATGACGGGATAAAAAGATTTTAAGTCCCCAAACATAGAAATTTCATTGTTGCAATATATATATATATATATATATATATATATATGAAAAATTTCTCAGAGTTAACCTGTAGAAAAAGAGACAATATTTATAAATGTAAAGGACAATAGGAAAACTGTAATAGTTGCCGACGCGTTTCGTCCGATGTGGACTTTCCAAAGGCAAAAAACGAAACGAATTTATTAAACAAAGTAACTAATAATAACAAAAACAAAATGTCTTTAGCAACTGGAAGAATTTAGAAAACGCTATTTTCATACTGTTAACTGAAAATTACATCAATTACTGTTACGTGTGGAGATATTGTATTTATTGCTGTGTTGACGGATTCAACTATTTTCTTTTGATTTCTTGATACTGTTCTGTACGTTTGTTTGGGAGAGTAGTAATTCTGTTAAGAAAGGTGAAATAGGGAAAGAGCCTGGGCGTAGATTAAAATTTGGGAAATATTCAATGGCGGCACTTAACAGTATGATAATAGCGTTCTCTAATTTCTTCCAGTTTCTAAGGACATTTTGTTTTGTTATTACAAGTTACTTTGTTTAACAAATTCATTTCGCTTCGCCTTGAAAAAGTATACATCGGACGAAACGCGTCGGCAACTATTACAGTTTTCCTATTGGCTTATATATATATATATATATATATATATATATATATATATATATATATATATATATTGAATATATATATATATATATATATATATATATATATATATATATATATATATAACTGATTTACATAATATCTATGTAAATATATATAAGCTGTGAACTACGAACTTAAGCGAAGCCTATCTTAACCTAAAGAAATTATATAATATATATTATGAAATGGGCTCTGTCCGACAATTGTTTTAATATATTTTATTCTTTACACATTATTTGTATAGATACAAATATTTAAATAAATGTTTTGTTTATTATAAACAGTATTAACAACATTTACCGGCCTGAATGTCCGAGAAATCTCAAAGAAAATATGTGACCGCCAACAGGAATTGAACCTGCATCCTACACGGAACTGCCATATAGCCTGTCTTACTATACTCTTTAGCTACAAAGTGTCTCGTTAGCAATGTTAAATTACTGTTTTAAACTACAAACTTTCCATGATTTCCTGTCGGAGGACATATTTTCTTTGAGATTTCTCGGACATTCAGGACGGTAAATGTTGTTAATACTGTTTATTATAAACAGAGCATTTACTTAAATATTTGGATCTATATAAATAACGTATAACAATAAAATATATTAAAATAATTGTCGGGCATAGTCCATTTCATAATATATGTTGTCATTTGTTTACGTTAAGATACGCTTCGAGCAGATATAGACGTTTGAGAGAAATCATGGGTAGTTTGTAGTTTAAAAGCAGTAATTTAACCTTGCTAATATATACGTTACATTTATGGCTTAATGCGTATATCAGGATGTCAAAATATAAATGCAGATACTGGAGTGAAAAGAAAACATTCTAAGATGAACTAAAATATGCCATCATTTTTGTTGGCAGGAGTATACTACTAAGGAATAAAGTCTTTTAGTCAATTTTCGACGGATTATAAGATATTGTACCTACAAACGACAATTCCTTTTTTCTTATTTGTACATGTCTTTCTTCCAGAACCGTTCTAACCAGCCATCTTTAATTTTGTTTTTCCCCGTTATTATATTTTCCACAATCTCGCCACTTTTTTTTCATTCCCTTCCGTCCCGAATTCACCAAAGCCTCCATTAGTCGCTCTCATTCTCCTCCGATTCTTATTCTCCTTCTTCTTTCCCTCTCTTAAGCTTTCTCTCTACACAATCACGCCTTTACCCTCATTTACCTGACTTAGTTGCACACTTTCCCTCGCCGTTTACACTCATTTCACAAACAGAGTCTTCTTTTTTCCCTCGTCTCCATCACTTATTTATGATCGAACAATCAATCTCCAGTCTCCCCTCACTCGTATTATCATCACCGTTAAACAGTCCACATGCGCGTCTTATCTCCATCAAAACATGTTCGCTAGAACTTCCGCTTATTCTTTTGTCCCCTGTTTTCTTTTATTTATTTATGACTTTCCCCCGTTCGATTTCTTTTTCATAACGTTCTTCAATTCGATATTTATCTTTTCACTAATTATACTCAGACTCGAAGACGTAATTTGCTACTTTTGCTGACATCGAAATATTAATCAGGCTTCAGCCAATAATTTCATTGCATTTCCACGCAGATGGCGTGTTTATTTTTCTCTCCATGCATTCGGTACGAATTTGCATACGTATCTATCTATCTATCTATCTATCTATCTATCTATCTATCTATCTATCTATCTATCTATCTCAGTTTGATCATATCTATCTATCTATCTATCTATCTATCTCAATTTGATCATATCTATCTATCTATCTATCTATCTATCTATCTATCTATCTATCTATCAATCTATCTATCTATCTATCTATCTATCTATCTATCTATCTATCTATCTATCTGAGCTTGATATCTATCTATCTATCTATCTATCTATCTATCTATCTATCTATCTATCTATCTCAATTTGATCATTATCTATCTATGTATCTATCTATCTATCTATCTATCTATCTCAATTTGATCATATCTATCTATCTATCTATCTATCTATCTATCTCAGTTTGATCATATCTATCTATGTATCAATCTAAATTTGATCATATCTATCTATCTCAGTTTGATCATATCTATCTATCTATCTATCTATCTCAATTTGATCATATCTATCTATCTATCTATCTGAGCTTGATCATATCTATCTATCTATCTTTCTCAGTTTGATCATATCTATCTATCTATCTACCTATCTTTCTCAGTTTGATCATATCTATCTATCTATCTACCTATCTTTCTCAGTTTGATCATATCTATCTATCTATCTACCTATCTATCTATCTATCTATTATCTATCTATCTATCTATCTATCTATCTATCTATCTATCTATCTGAGTTTGATCATATCTATCTATGTATCAATCTAAATTTGGTCATATCTATCTATCTATCTATCTATCTATCTCAATTTGATCATATCTATCTATCTATCTCAATTTGATCTATCTATCTATCTATCTATCTCAGTTTGAACTATCTATCTATCTATCTCAGTTTGATCATATCTATCTATCTATCTATCTATCTCAATTTGATCATATCTATCTATCTATCTATCTATCTATCTATCTATCTCAATTTGATCATATCTATCTATCTATCTATCTATCTGAGTTTGATCATATCTATCTATCTATCTATCTATCTATCTATCTATCTATCTATCTATCTATCTATCTATCTCAATTTGATCATATCTATCTATCTATCTATCTATCTATCTATCTATCTATCTATCTATCTATCTATCTATCTCAGTTTGATCATAATGTCAGAGCCGGTGCGTACTACTCCTGGACACCCGATCAGGGGGAAGCCTTATTGGAGGCCCCGAGCAGTATTTGGGGACTCTCGCTATCAACATTTGCTTGTGTTTTTTTTCTACCTACATCTATATACGTTACAAATTAAACTAAGCTAAACTGACTTTTAAAGCATGACATATTTTCACAGCTTTTGATTTGTGATGTCTTTCATTTGTTTGTTCTTGCGAAATCTTGAAAAAAAAAACAACTGTAAAAAATTCGCTATTTTTCTATCCATAATATTGAATGTTAAAATTCTTCAACTTTTAAACAAGAAAAATCTCAAGTTGATGTTAAACATTGCCGCAAAACATTCTTGATTTATTTAATATTGAATGATCTATATATATGTAGATATGTAGATATGGAATGATCTATATATATGTAGATATGTAGATATGGAATGATCTATATATATGTAGATATGTAGATATGGAATGATCTATATATATGTAGATATGTAGATATGGAATGATCTATATATATGTAGATATGTAGATATGGAATGATCTATATATATGTAGATATGGAATGATCTATATATATGTAGATATGTAGATATGGAATGATCTATATATATATGTAGATATGTAGATATGGAATGATCTATATATATGTAGATATGGTATGATTACTTGATTTTGTTTAGCAGCATATCAACACCTCTATCGAGTATTTAATGCCGAAATCTAAAACCTTTTGAAAGCAACTTTATCGCTTCAATCATGTCAGTCACAAAAGTTTCACAAATTTCAAAGTTTCTTTTCATAAACTGAAAACGGGAGAAGGTTAGCTTCTCGTCAAAACTCACTTTAAATATGGAGCATCACAGATTGGTACCCCAGCAATCAGCACCTGCGAGATATGCAAGTAATTTCAGCGAATCACACACGAATATATATATATATATATATATATATATATATATATATATATATATATATATATATATATATATGTTGAATTGGACAGAGTCCGACAATTTATTTAAAGACATTTATGATATGTTTAACGTTCTTTTTATAGATACAAGTATTTAAGCAAATGCTCTGTTTATAATAAACAGTATTAAATAACATTTACCGGCCTGAATGTCCGAGAAATGTTTTTTAATACTGTTTATTATAAACAGAGCATTTGCTTAAATACTTGTATCTATAAAAAGAACGTTAAACATATAATAAATGTCTTATGTATATATATATATATATATATATATATATATATATATATATATATATATATATATATATATTTATATATATATAATGGACTCTCCCGTTGGTTTCGACGTATGACCATCTGACAACTTAATTGATTCAGTTATGAAATTTTGTGTGATAATCTTAAGTAGCACTTAAAACCCGCTAGTGATTTACAAAGAAGACCGCATATGGAGCAAGAGTGAGGATTGTGGGATGAGATCACTGTTAGATTGGCTGACCTTTTAGATCTTGCTTTAGCTTCTTGAAGACGATTCGGACAACCTGATTGAAAACGGCTGAGTCCACTAAAACACGTTGATCTCCAATTTACCCTCTCCAAGGCTAAGCACTCGAGGGTGTTATGCGCTGACAAGTTGCTCTCCAGCTAGTTTTTGTAATTTATATATATATATATATATATATATATATATATATATATATATATATATATAAAAGTGAACATAGAAGTCAACACTTAGAGGCGACAGTCTTTTTCATGCTAGGTGCAATCGTCAGGCAACTAGTTGATTTTGTTTAGCAGCATATTAGTTGCCTGACGATTGCATCTATCATGAAACAGGCTGTCGCCTCTATATTCACTTTTATATTTACACACGGTGTATCTCTGATATTGAGCACTTTATCCTATGAATATAGCACACTTTAAGACTATATTTCTTCATATATATATATATATATATATATATATATATATATATGTGTGTGTGTGTGTGTGTGTGTGTGTGTGTATATTACATAGAAAGGAAATCCAAAATTACCTCATTCGTATAGCTATTCCGGCCTACAAGAGTTACTTGTAGGTCTTATCAACTCATAGGGTTGAAGAAATAAAATAAAATAGAAGCTTAAAATTGAAACATTTAAAGAATAAAAGAAGAAAATAGAAAGAGGAAAAAGAAAAAGAAAAAGAAAAAAGAAAGAGAAAAAGAAGAATTACTTAATTTTTTTTTCCAATAAACTCTAATTTTTAAATATTTTTAAGTAATTTTCCTTATAAAAACTTGATGGTTTCTCCTGATTATTTGCTATCATTTTTTTCTGTTTTTTCTTTTTTTTTTAAAAAGAAGAATGTATAAATTTTGTTCTTTGACTTAGAATTAATATTTGCTATTTGCTATTTGAATTTTAAAATTGCTTGCACCCATGTCTTTAATTATACAAGTCTGTTTCAACCTAAGTTCAGATGTTAATATTTTAAAATAGAATCAATGTTCTTTCAATGTCTTCTCAAACCAGACACTACTACTGTTCTTCCATGACATTGGCATTGATTCCCTTCTGCTTCTCTCTTCTCTTTCTCTCTCTTTTTTGTTTTGCTTTTTTCTCTTTCTTCTTTTATTCTTTAAATATTTAAATTTCAAGCTCCTATTCCATTTTATTTCTTCAAGCCTCTGAGTTGATAAGACCAAGAAGTAACTCTTTGGGGCCGAAATAGCTATTCGAATGAGGTAATTTTGAATTGCTTTTCTATGTAATTTACACGCTCTGTTATAATAAATACATTGAGCACGTCTATTTCAAATACGAAGTGTCCACTGATGTTTGAAGTAATATAAATGTTGAATTAAAATTGAACTTTTAATACGTGGTTTTGTTTTTCACGAACCCGGGATATATTTGTTGATCAGTTTTAATATTTGATATTATTAGGATTCAATTGGATTATATACCAACGGGTTATTATCTATCTATCTATCTATCTATCTATCTATCTATCTATCTATCTATCTATCTATCTATCTATCTATCTCCGTCTGTTCATTATCTATCTATCTATCTATCTATCTATCTATCTATCTATCTATCTATCTATCTATCTATCTATCTATCTCATTCTATTCATATGAACTATCTATCATTTATATCTATCTATCTATCTATCTATCTATCTATTAATATGTGTCTATGCATATCTCTCTTTATATATGTATATCAGAATGTTCATTATTTATTGATCAATGTAAGTCTAATCATTATCTATATATCTATCTATCTATCTATCTATCTATCTATCTATCTATCTATCTATCTATCTATCTATCTATATATATATATATATATATATATAATTTATTCGAAAATTATAAAGTCAATATGTTATAAAATCATTACAAAAATATCCATTTTGTTTCAACACATGTGGTGCCTCATCAAGTGATACTATTGAATGTAAAATAAATAGATTTAGAGGGTTCAAATCGACCAAACACCCCTCAATAGTTGAAACGGTGTTACATAAACGATTGATCGATTTGAAGCTTTTAAAACTCTTTATTCTACATTCAACACCTTGTTATAATTTTCCAATAAATTTTATTTGCTCTACTCTCTATAGTTTTATTTTTACTAAAAAGTTTAATTGTACTGACATTTTTTAGCCCGCGTCTATTGCAATGTAATTCCTTTTATTAAAAAAAATCTTACAGAAATAAAGTATTCTTTTCGGAAAAATTATTGGAAGAATATTAGCTTATTTAAAGTATAATTAATCTGATTTGAAATGAATATTATATACGTTAAGTTAAAAATACCGCAGAAATGCATTTTTTAACCCGACAGTAGCTGTTTATTTAAGTTGTTTAGTTGTTGACAGCGGGTGACAGATCTAATGTTATTCTTTTGGGAATTTATTTGTAAAACATAACTGAAGAAAATAACGTGATCGCCTTTTTTATATAATGTTTAATTGCTCAATGAACTTAAAAATTTAGGAAAATATCATCCATAATCTAATGTTTATTGAATTGTAGATACTTTGGTTTAAATTTACTGTAGTTATTACTCTTATTTTCTGATAATGTGGTATACGGTTGCCCGTATCTAAAATAATTGGCCTGTTTATACATATACAAAATCTAAATTCTTTTAAAATTATTGGTGTTTGATGATTTGTTCTAAGAGTTTCCATTTATGATTAGGAAATATTTTTTTGTTTAATAAAAATATCATCTAAAACGGTGAAATTAATACAGAATTTCAAAAGGTTTTTAACCTTATAAATTATTTTAATTAGAATTAAAAAAGAGTGAAAATAACTTTCGTAAAAATTCATTATGAATGGAACAAAATTTTTTTCTTACCATCATAGTTTTCTGAATATGTCTTATTTTTAAAAGCAATTAAAAGCTATTTTAATTAATGTCTTCTTTTTCTTGCATTATTATTTGACGATTCAGAGCAGATTTTCGGTAAATAATGTTTCTGTTTGAAAAAAATAAAAATGATGCTTTAAATTCTCCAAGGATATTCCAACTTCTTCATAAATACGAAGAGGGTGGAATTTTAATTTCTCGAAATTTCATAACATTAAGTAAAGGGGTGTTATAGTAAATATTTTTTTACTAAAGATTCCCCCCGCCAAAAAAAAATATTTAAGAATAATTTCAAATCAAGTCCTGAAAATTTCCTTAAAATGCGGGAATTATTTGATTTTGCAAGAATTTCTAAATCATGATGTTTTTTTTACCGCTAAAATGTCGCTAAAATTACCTATACTATTCTTTGGCCCCTCCCTTCCCCGTCGGAGCAAGAAAAAACAAATTTCGAATGTGCTAGAAAGGATTAAAAAATTAATAAAATAATTAAAAAAATACTTTGGTCTTCACTTTTAATAATATGAACATTTTGACGATTCGTATTACAATTTCACCATCTCAAGGCATCGAACAAAATTCAATGAATCCATGTTAGTCTCATTGAAGTTTGTTCATATAACCTCATTAAAATATAGGAGGCATTATTGAATAAAGGTAGTATATAATTGTATATAGAATACAAGTTCTAGTGCCATAATATTTGTCCAATTTACCTACATATTTCATACACTATATGTACCAGTCATTATGGGACAGAGGTAGTTTATTATTATTTATATAATGCTAAATGTGTCCCATAATAATTGTTCTATTTGACTACACATTTTTTATATTGAATGTAACAACCATTATGGGACAGAGGTAGTCTATGATTATTTATATAATACTACTTCTGTCCCATAATAATTGTTCCATTTGCCTAAATATTTCATAAACTAAATGTACCAACCATTATGGGACAGAGATCGTCTATTATTATTTATATAATACTACTTCTGTCCCATAATAATTGTTCCATTTGCCTACACATTTCATTCACTAAATGTACCAACTATTATGGGACAGAGGTAGTCTATGATTATTTATATAATTCTACTTCTGTCCCATAATAATTGTTCCATTTTCCTACACATTTCATACACTAAATGTACCAACCATTATGGGACAGAGATCGTCTATTATTATTTATCTAATACTACTTCTGTCCCATAATAATTGTTCCATTTGCCTACACATTTCATTCACTAAATGTACCAACCATTATGGGACAGAGGTAGTCTATGATTATTTATATAATACTACTTCTGTCCCATAATAATTGTTCCATTTGCCTACACATTTAATTCACTAAATGTACCAACCATTATGGGACAGAGGTAGTCTATGATTATTTATATAATACTACTTCTGTCCCATAATAATTGCTCCATTTGCCTACACATTTTATACACTAAATATAATCAATATTTTGGGACAGTCACCATTTTATTTCTACATTTTCGGTTATTTTAATTTTTGATTTTCTATTATTTTATGCATTCTTCAGTTTCACTTCCTTGTCTTTTTCTCTCACCATTTTTATATCTGCTTCTTGTTCCTTTCCTTATTTTTCTTGTCTTTTTCCCTCTCAATATTTTATATGTTCCTTTTGTTCCTTTCTTTCTTCTTCGTTGTCTTTTTCCACCTCCTTTTTATATCTACTTTTTGTTCATTTGTTTCATTTTCCTTGTCTTTTTCCGGCTACTTTTTCATATATTTTTTTGTTCTTTTCTTTATTTTTCCTTGTAATTCCATCTCCTTTTTTTATATCTTCATTTTGTTCCTTTCTTTCTTTTTCCTTGTATTTTTCCCTCTGCTTATTTATATCTTTTTTTTGTTCCTTTCTTTCTTTTTCCTTATCTTTTTCCCTCTCCTTTTTATATGTACTTTTGGTTCCTTTCTTTCTTTATCCTTGTCTTTTTCCTTCACCTATTTATATCTTCTTTTTGTTCCTTTCTTTCTTCTTCCTTGTCTATTTCTCTCTCCTTTTTTATATATTTTTTTTGTTCCTTTCTTTTTTTATCCTTGTCTTTTTACCTCTTCTTTACATATTCTTTTTTGCCTGGCTTTCTTTTTCCTTGTCTTTTTCCTTGTCCTTTTTATATCTCCTTTTGTTTTTTCTATTTTTTTCCTTGTCTTTTTCCATCTCATTATTATATATTCTTTTTGTTCCTTTCTTTCATTTCCCTCGTTTTTTTCCCTCTCCTTTTTTATATCTTCTTTTTGTTCATTTGTTCCTTTTTCCTTGTTTTTCTCCCTTCTTTTTTTATCTTCCTTTTGTTCCTTTCTTTCTTTTTCCTTGTCTTTTTCCATCTTTTTTATATCTCCTTTTCCTCATTTCTTACATTTTCCTTGTTTTTTTCCCTCTTCTTTTTATATCTTCTTTTTGTTCCTTTCTTTCTCTTACATTATCTTTTTGCCTCTCCTTTTTATATCGACTTTTTGTTCATTACTTTTTCCTTTTTTATACCTTCTTTTTGTTCCTTTCTTTATTTTTCCTCGTCTTTCTTCTTTTTTTATATTTCTTTCTTTTTCCGTGTTTTTCTCCCTACTTTTTTTGTATCTGTCTTTTGTTCCTTTCTTTCTTTTTCCTTTTCCTATTCCCATCTCCTTTATTATTTGTTCTTTTTGTTCCTTTCTTTCTATTTCTTTGATTTTTTCTCCCTCCTTTTTATATCTTCTTTTTGTTCTTTTCTTTCTTTTTTCTTTTTTCTTGTCTTTTTCCATCTTCTTTTTTTCCCTATCTTTCTGTTTCCTTGTCTTTTTCCCTGTCCTTTTTTATACCTCCTTTTGTTTTTTTTCTATTTTTTCCTTGTCTTTTTCCATCTCATTATTATATATTCTTCTTGTACCTTTCTTTCATTTCCGTTGTCCATTTCCCTATCCTTTTTATATTTTATTTTTGTTTCTTTCTTTTTTTCCTTGTTTTTTTCTCCCTCTTTTTTATACCTTCTTTTTGTACATTTGTTTCTTTTTCATTGTCCTTTTCCCTCCCCTTTTTTATACGTTTCTTTAGTTCCTTTCTATATTTTTCCTTGTCTTTTTCCATCCTATTTTATATATCTTCTTTTTATTCCTTCTTTTTTCCTTGTCTTTTTCCTTCTCCTTTCTTATATCTTCTTTTTGTTCCTTTCTTTCTTTATCTTTGTATTTTCCCTCTCCTTTTTTGTATCTTCTTTTTGTTCATTTCTTCCGTTTTTTCTGTTTTTTTCTCCCTCCTTTTTTATATCATCTTTTCCTTCCATTATTTCTTTTTCCTTGTCTTTTTCCCTCTCCTTTTTTATATTTCCTTTTTCTTTATTTCTTTCCTTTCCCTTGTCTTTTTGCATCTGATTTTTTATATCTTTTTTGATCATTTTTTTTTTCCTTATTTTTCTCCGTCCTTTTTTATATCTTTCTTTTTTCCTTTCCTTTTTTCCTTGATTAATTTCCTCTCCTTTTTTATATCTTCTTTTTGTTCCTTTCTATCTTTTTCCTTGTTTTTCCCCTCTCCTTTTATATATGTACTTTTTGTACTTTTCTTTCTTTTTCCTTGACTTGTTATCTCTCCTTTTTTATCTTATATTTCTTCCTTTTTTTATTTCCTTGCTTTATTCTGCCTCCATTTTTATATCTTCATTTTGTTGATTTCTTCCTTTTTCCTTGTCTTTTTCCATCTCCTTTTTGTATGTTTTTTTGTTCCGTTCTTTTTTTTCAGTGTCTTTTTCCCTCTCCTTCTTTATATGTTGGTTTTGTTCATTTCTTACATTTTCTTTGGTTTTTTCTCTCTCTTTTTTATATGTTCTTTTTGTTCCTTTCTTTCTTTATACTTCACTTTTCCCCTTTCCTTCTTTATATCTTCTTTTTTCCTTTCTTTCTTTTTCCCAGTCTTTTTCCTTCTCCTTTTTTATATATTTTTTGTTCCTTCCTTTCTTTTTCATTGACTTTTTCTTCTCCTTTTTATATCTTCGTTTTGTTCCGTTCTTTCACTTTCCTTGTTTTTTTCTCAATTCTTTTTTATATCTTCTTTTTGTTCCTTTCTTTCTCTTACCTTGTCTTTTTCCCTCTCCTTTTTTATATCTCCTTTTTGTTCCTTTCTTTCTTTTTCCTTGTCTTTTTCCCTTTCCTTTTTATATCTTCTTTTTGTTCCTTTCTTTCTTTTTCTTGATTTTTCCATCTGCTTTTTATATCTTAGTTTTGTTTCATTCTTTCTTATTCCGTGTTTTTTCCTTCTCATTTTTTATCTCTTCTTTTTGTTCCTTTTTTCTTTTTCCTTATCTTTTTCCCTCTCCTTTTTTATATATTTTTTGTTCCTTTCTTTCTTTATCCTTGTTTTTTTCCTCTTCTTTATATGTTCTTTTTGCATATCTTTCTTTTTCCTTGTCTTTTTCCATGTCCTTTTTCATATCTCTTTTTGTTCCTTTCTTTCATTTTCCTTGTTTTTTACCTCTCCTTTTTTATATCTTCTTTTTGTTCCTTTCTGTCTTTTTCTTTGTCTTTTTCCCTCTCCTTTTTTTATATCTTCTTTTGTTCCTTTCTTTCATTTTCCTTGTTTTTCTCCCTCCCTTTAAATAACTTCTTTTTGTTATTTTATTTCTTTTTACTTGTCTTTTTGCATCTCCATTTTTATATATACTTTTTGTTCCATTCTTTAATTTTTATTGTCTTTCTCCGTCTCCTTTTTTATATAACTTTTGTTTTTTTCAATTTTTTCCTTCTCTTTTTCCATCTCATTTTTATATATTCTTTTTCTTCCTTTCTTTCATTTCCCTTGTCTTTTCCCCTCTCCTTTTTTATATCTTCTTTTTATCCCTTTCTTTCTTTTTCCTTTGTTCCCTCTACTTTTTTATATCTTCTATTGTTCCTTTCTTTCTTTTTCCTTATCTTTTTCCATCTCCTTTTTAAATGTTCTTTTTTTCATTTCTTACTTCTCCTTGTCTTTTTCCCTCTCCTCTTTTAGATATAATTTTTGTTCTATCTTTCTTTTTCCTTGTCTTTTTCCCTCTCCTTTTTTATATCTTATTTTGCACATTTTTTCTTTTTCCTTGTTTTTTTTCTCCCTCCCTTTTTATATCTTCTTTTAGTTCCTTTATTTATTTTCCTTGTCTTTTTGTTCATTTCTTTTTTCTCCTTTTTTATATCTTCCTTTTGTTACGTTCATTCTTTTTCCATGATTTTTTCGATCTCATTTCTATATGTTATTTTTGTTCATTTCTTTCTTTTCCTGGTCTATTTCCCTCTCCTTTTTCATATCTTCATTTTGTTGATTTCTTTCATTTTCCTTGTTTTTTTTTCTCCCGCTTTTTTATACCTTCTTTTTGTTCCTTTCTTTCTTTTTCCTCGTAGTTTCTCATCTGTTTTTTTATATTTTCTTTTTTTCATTTCTTTCTTTTTCCTTGTTTTTTTCTCCATCTTTTTTATACCTTCTTTTTGTTCCTTTCTTTCTTTTTCCTTTGCCTATTCCCATCTCCTTTATTATTTGTTCTTTTTGTTCCTTTCTTTCTTTTTCCATGCTTTTTTCTCCCTACTTATTATATCTTCTTTTTGTTCTTTTCTTTCTTTTTTCTCGTCTTTTTCCATCTCCTTTTTTCCATCTTCTTTTTGTTCCTATCTTTCAGTTTCCTTGTCTTTTTCCCTGTCATTTTTTAAAACTCCTTTTGTTTTTTTCTCTTTTTTCTTTGTCTTTTTCCATCTCATTATTATATATTCTTCTTGTACCTTTCTTTCATTTCCGTTGTCCATTTCCCTCTCCTTTTTATATCTTCTTTTTGTTCCTTTCTTTCTTTTCCTTGGTTTTTCTCCCTCTTTTTTAATACCTTCTTTTTGTTCCTTTGTTTCTTTTTCATTGTCCTTTTCCCTCCCCTTTTTTATACGTTTCTTTAGTTCCTTTCTATATTTTTCCTTGTCTTTTTCTATCCTATTTTATATATCTTCTTTTTATTCCTTCTTTTTTTTCCTTGTCTTTTTCCCTCTCCTTTCTTATATCTTCTTTTTGTTCCTTTCTTTCTTTATCCTTGTATTTCCCTCTCCTTTTTTATACGTTTCTTTAGTTCCTTTCTATATTTTTCCTTGTCTTTTTCTATCCTATTTTATATATCTTCTTTTTATTCCTTCTTTTTTTTCCTTGTCTTTTTCCCTCTCCTTTCTTATATCTTCTTTTTGTTCCTTTCTTTCTTTATCCTTGTATTTCCCTCTCCTTTTTTGTATCTTCTTTTTGTTCATTTCTTCCTTCTTCCTTATTTTTTCTCTCTCCTTTTTATATAATCATTTCCTTCCTTTCTTTCTTTTTCCTTGTCTTTTTCCCTCTCCTTTTTATATTTTCTTTTTCTTCATTTCTTTCTTTTCCCTTGTCTTTTTCGATCTGATTTTTTATATATTTTTTGTTCATTTCTTTCTTTTTCCTTATTTTTCTCCCTCCTTTTTTATATCTTCCTTTTTTCCTTTCTTTCTTTACTTGCCTTATTTCCTCTCCTTTTTATATGTTCTTTTTGATCTTTCCTTTCTTTTCATTGATTTTTTCCCTTCTGATTTATATCTTCTTTTTGCTCATTTCTTTCATTTTCCTTGTATTTTTCTTCCCCCTTTTTTATATCTTCTTTTTGTTCCTTTCTTTCTTTTTCCTTGACTATTTCCATCTACTTCCTTATATCTCTTTTCTACATTTCTTACATTTTCCTTGCTTTTTTCCATTTTTGTACTTTTCTTTCTTTTTCCTTGACTTGTTACCTCTCCTTTTTTATCTTATTTTTGTTCCTTTTTTTATTTCCTTCATTTTTTCTCCCTCCATTTTTATATCTTCATTTCTTTCATTTCTTCTTTTTTCCATGTCTTTTTCCATCACCGTTTTTATATGTTTTTTTGTTCCTTTCTTTCTTTTTCAGTGTCTTTTTCCCTCTCCTTCTTTATATGTTGGTTTTGTTCATTTCTTACATTTTCTTTGGTTTTTCTCTCTCTTTTTTATATGTTCTTTTTGTTCCTTTCTTTCTTTATACTTGTGTTTTTCCCTCTCCTTTTTTATATCTTCTTTTTTCCCTTTCTTACTTTTCCCTGTCCTTTTCCTTCTCCTTTTTTATATCTTCTTTTTTGTTCCTTTCTTTCTTTTTCATTGACTTTTTCCTTCTCCTTTTTATATCTTCGTTTTGTTCCTTTCTTTCACTTTCCTCGTTTTTTTCCCTTCTGTTTTATAGCTTCTTTTTGTTCATTTCTTTCTTTTTCCTTGTCTTTTCCCCTCTCCTTTTTTATATCTTCTTTTTATTCCTTTCTTTCTTTTTCCTTGTCTTTTTCCCTCTCCTTTTTTATATCTTCTTTTTTCCCTTTCTTACTTTTCCCTGTCCTTTTCCGTCTCCTTTTTTATATCTTCTTTTTTGTTCCTTTCTTTCTTTTTCATTGACTTTTTCCTTCTCCTTTTTATATCTTCGTTTTGTTCCTTTCTTTCACTTTCCTCGTTTTTTTCCCTTCTGTTTTATAGCTTCTTTTTGTTCATTTCTTTCTTTTTCCTTGTCTTTTCCCCTCTCCTTTTTTATATCTTCTTTTTATTCCTTTCTTTCTTTTTGATTGTCTTTTTCCCTCTCCTTTTTTATATCTTCTTTTTGTTCCTTTCTATCTTTTTCCTTGTTTTTTTTCCTTCTCCTTTTTTCTATCTTCTTTTTTTCATTTCTTACATTTCCCTTGTTTCTCCTTCTCCTATTGTATACCTTCTTTTTGTTCCTTTCTTTTTTTTCTTGTCTTTTTCCATCTCTTTTTATATGTTCTTTTTTGTTCATTTCTTGTATTTTCTTTGTTTTTTCTCTCTCCTTTTCATATGTTCTTTCCTTCCTTTCTTTCATTTTCCTTGACTTATTCTCTCTCCTTTTTTATATCTTCTTTTTCTTCCTTTATTAATTTTTCCTTGTCTTTTTCCCTCTCGTTTTTATAATTGTTTTTGTTCATTTCTTTCTTTTTCCCTCTCCTCTTTTATATCATTGTTCATTTTTTTTATTTGTTTTTTCCCTCTCCTATTTCATGTGTTCTTTTTGTTCCTTAATTCATTTAACCTAGTCTTTTTCTTTGTCCTATTTATATCTTCTTTTTGTTACTTTCTTTCTTTTTCCTTGTCTTTTTCCCTCTTCTTTTTTATAGGTTCTTTTTGTTCCTTTCTTTCTTTTTCCTTGCCTTTTTCCCTCTCCTCATTTATATATTCTTTTTGTTCCTTTCTTTCCTTTTCCTTGCCTTTTTCCCTCTCCTCATTTATATATTCTTTTTGTTCCTTTCTTTCCTTTTCCTTGCCTTTTTCCCTCTCCTCATTTATATATTCTTTTTGTTCCTTTCTTTCCTTTTCCTTGCCTTTTTCCCTCTCCTCATTTATATATTCTTTTTGTTCCTTTCTTTCCTTTTCCTTGCCTTTTCCCCTCTCCTCATTTATATATTCTTTTTGTTCCTTCCTTTCTTTTTCCTTGCCTTTTTCCCTCTCCTCATTTATATATTCTTTTTGTTCCTTTCTTTCCTTTTCCTTGCCTTTTTCCCTCTCCTCATTTATATATTCTTTTTATTCCTTTCTTTCTTTTTCTTTCTCCTTTTTATATCTTCGTTTTGTTTCTTTCTTTATTATTCCGTTTTTTTCACTCTCCTCTTTTATATCTTCTTTTTGTTCCTTTCTTTCTTTTTCCTTTTCTTTTACCATGTTCTTTTTTATATCTTCTCTTTGATCATTTATTTCATTTTCCTTGTCTTTTTCCCTCTCCTTTTTTATATAATCTTGTTTTTTTCTATTTTTTCCTTCTCTTTTTCCATCTCATTAATGTATATTATTTTTGTTCCTTTCTTTCATTTCCCTTGTCCCTTGCCCTCTCCTTTTTTATATCTTCTTTTTGTTCCTTTCTTTCTTTTTCCTTTTTTCTCCCTCCTTTTTTATATCTTCTATTGTTCCTTACTTTCATTTCCTTGACTTATTCCCCCTCCTTTTTTATGTTATTTTTGTCCCTGTCTTTCTATTTCCTTGCTTTTTCTCCCTCCTTTTTTATATCTTCTTTTTGTTCCTCTCTTTCTTTTTCCTTGTTTTTCCTCTCTCCTTTTTATATCTTCTTTTTGTTCCTTTCATTCTTTTTCCTCGTTTTTTTTCCCTCTCCTTTTTTATATCTTCATTTTGTTCCTTTCTTTCTTTTTCTTGTATTTTTTGTTCTCTTCTTCCTTCCCTTTCTTTTTCTTTCTCTTTTTTCTTCTTTTATTTTTATATTCATCCTCGTTCTTTCTTTTCACACGCGCTATATTTTTCTCTCCCTTTCTTCATTTCACTTTCTTTCTCTCTCTCTCACTCTCCCTCGCTCTCTCTCTTCATTCTTTCCGTCTCTTTTTGTCTTTGTGTTTTCCTTTTTTTTATTTTCCAATTGAAGAAAAACAGATGCATTTAATCATTATCGACATTTTTAGTTGGAGGCGTCTGGAATCTCTGTCGGAAGCAATTAATAGACATTTCCAGCTTCTAAAATTCATCTTTGGGGAAATCGTCCGGCTTTTGGCTCGATGTAATTACCGAAAGCAGTACTAAAACAGAAAAAAAAAAGCAAAGTTTAGTGAGTTGCCGAAAAGCTAGTTATAACAATTCATTCTGGAAAAAAAAAATCTATAATGTCTATATTTACTTAAAATTAAAAGGGGGGAAAATGCCGTTGTTGTCATTTTGCTTTTATTCCCGGCAGATTTCAATACACACACACACACACACACACACACACACACACACACACACACACACACACACACACACACACACACACACATATATATATATCGATGGATTTATTTATTTGTATATCAATCCCTAAGAAAGAACGCCTTTTTCTTTGTCGATTCATTCTTATTTTATTTTCGGATGATCCAGAAAAATCGAACACTAATTCCTCATCAGTCTCTGATCATATTTCTAAATCGAGAAAACCAATAATTCTACTAATATTAAATAAAAGCTTTTTCCGTTGTTGGCAATTTAGAAGGGAACTAAAAAAAAAAATAGAAAAGGAAAGGAAAGAACAAGACGAAGCGCAACGGCCTTTCTTTTTTTTTAAAAATTAATTTCACACAAAACAAGAGAATAAATCTACTAAAAGGCAAGGAGTTACTGAGTGTGAAAGAATATGAGAAAAAGAAAAACATTATTCAGGAGAGAGAAGAATAAAAGAATTAAGAAGACAGAAGATAACGATTGACATTGCATTTAATCATTTAATACCAAGTAAGGCAATAAATCTTCTAAGATGCAAGGAGTTACTGAGTGTGAAAGAATATGAGAAAAAGAAAAACATTATTAAGGAGAGAGAACAATAAAAGAAGAGGAATTAAGAAGACAGAAGATAACGATTGACATTGCATTTAATCATTTCATCCCAAGTAAGGCAATAAATCTTCTAAGATGCCAGGAGTTACTGAGTGTGAAAGAATATGAGAAAAAGAAAAACATTATTCAGGAGAGAGAAGAATAAAAGAAGAGGAATTAAGAAGACAGAAGATAACGATTGACATTGCATTTAATCATTTCATCCCAAGTAAGGCGATAAATCTACTAAGACGCAAGGAGTTACTGAGTGTGAAAGAATATGAGAAAAAGAAAAACATTATTCAGGAGAGAGAAGAATAAAAGAATTAAGGAGACAGAAGATAACGATTGACATTGCATTTAATCATTTCATACCAAGTAAGGCAATAAATCTTCTAAGATGCAAGGAGTTACTGAGTGTGAAAGAATATGAGAAAAAGAAAAACATTATTCAGGAGAGAGAAGAATAAAAGAATTAAGAAGACAGAAGATAACGATTGACATTGCATTTAATCATTTCATACCAAGTAAGGCAATAAATCTACTAAGACGCAAGGAGTTACTGAGTGTGAAAGAATATGAGAAAAAGATAAACATGATTAAGGAGAGAGAAGAATAAAAGAAGAAGAATTAAGCAGACAGAAGATAACGATTGACATTGCATTTAATCATTTCATCCCAAGTAAAACAATAAATCTACTAAGACGCAAGGAGTTACTGAGTGTGAAAGAATATGAGAAAAAGAAAAACATTATTAAGGAGAGAGAAGAATAAAAGAAGAGGAATTAAGAAGACAGAAGATAACGATTGACATTGCATTTAATCATTTCATCCCAAGTAAGGCAATAAATCTACTAAGACGCAAGGAATTACTGAGTGTAAAAGAATATGAGAAAAAGAAAAACATTATTAAGGAGAGAGAAGAATAAAAGAAGAGGAATTAAGAAGACAGAAGATAACGATTGACATTGCATTTAATCATTTCATCCCAAGTAAGGCAATAAATCTACTAAGACGCAAGGAGTTACTGAGTGTGAAAGAATATGAGAAAAAGAAAAACATTATTAAGGAGAGAGAAGAATAAAAGAAGAGGAATTAAGAAGACAGAAGATAACGATTGACATTGCATTTAATCATTTCATCCCAAGTAAGGCAATAAATCTACTAAGACGCAAGGAGTTACTGAGTGTGAAAGAATATGAGAAAAAGAAAAACATTATTAAGGAGAGAGAAGAATAAAAGAAGAGGAATTAAGAAGACAGAAGATAACGATTGACATTGCATTTAATCATTTCATCCCAAGTAAGGCAATAAATCTACTAAGACGCAAGGAGTTACTGAGTGTGAAAGAATATGAGAAAAAGAAAAACATTATTAAGGAGAGAGAAGAATAAAAGAAGAGGAATTAAGAAGACAGAAGATAACGATTGACATTGCATTTAATCATTTCATCCCAAGTAAGGCAATAAATCTACTAAGACGCAAGGAGTTACTGAGTGTGAAAGAATATGAGAAAAAGAAAAACATTATTAAGGAGAGAGAAGAATAAAAGAAGAGGAATTAAGAAGACAGAAGATAACGATTGACATTGCATTTAATCATTTCATCCCAAGTAAGGCAATAAATCTACTAAGACGCAAGGAGTTACTGAGTGTGAAAGAATATGAGAAAAAGAAAAACATTATTAAGGAGAGAGAAGAATAAAAGAAGAGGAATTAAGAAGACAGAAGATAACGATTGACATTGCATTTAATCATTTCATCCCAAGTAAGGCAATAAATCTACTAAGACGCAAGGAGTTACTGAGTGTGAAAGAATATGAGAAAAAGAAAAACATTATTAAGGAGAGAGAAGAATAAAAGAAGAGGAATTAAGAAGACAGAAGATAACGATTGACATTGCATTTAATCATTTCATCCCAAGTAAGGCAATAAATCTACTAAGACGCAAGGAGTTACTGAGTGTGAAAGAATATGAGAAAAAGAAAAACATTATTAAGGAGAGAGAAGAATAAAAGAAGAGGAATTAAGAAGAGAGAAGATAACGATTGACATTGCATTTAATCATTTCATCCCAAGTAAGGCAATAAATCTACTAAGACGCAAGGAGTTACTGAGTGTGAAAGAATATGAGAAAAAGAAAAACATTATTAAGGAGAGAGAAGAATAAAAGAAGAGGAATTAAGAAGACAGAAGATAACGATTGACATTGCATTTAATCATTTCATCCCAAGTAAGGCAATAAATCTACTAAGACGCAAGGAGTTACTGAGTGTGAAAGAATATGAGAAAAAGATAAACATGATTAAGGAGAGAGAAGAATAAAAGAAGAAGAATTAAGCAGACAGAAGATAACGATTGACATTGCATTTAATCATTTCATCCCAAGTAAAACAATAAATCTACTAAGACGCAAGGAGTTACTGAGTGTGAAAGAATATGAGAAAAAGAAAAACATTATTAAGGAGAGAGAAGAATAAAAGAAGAGGAATTAAGAAGACAGAAGATAACGATTGACATTGCATTTAATCATTTCATCCCAAGTAAGGCAATAAATCTACTAAGACGCAAGGAATTACTGAGTGTAAAAGAATATGAGAAAAAGAAAAACATTATTAAGGAGAGAGAAGAATAAAAGAAGAGGAATTAAGAAGACAGAAGATAACGATTGACATTGCATTTAATCATTTCATCCCAAGTAAGGCAATAAATCTACTAAGACGCAAGGAGTTACTGAGTGTGAAAGAATATGAGAAAAAGATAAACATGATTAAGGAGAGAGAAGAATAAAAGAAGAAGAATTAAGCAGACAGAAGATAACGATTGACATTGCATTTAATCATTTCATCCCAAGTAAAACAATAAATCTACTAAGACGCAAGGAGTTACTGAGTGTGAAAGAATATGAGAAAAAGAAAAACATTATTAAGGAGAGAGAAGAATAAAAGAAGAGGAATTAAGAAGACAGAAGATAACGATTGACATTGCATTTAATCATTTCATCCCAAGTAAGGCAATAAATCTACTAAGACGCAAGGAATTACTGAGTGTAAAAGAATATGAGAAAAAGAAAAACATTATTAAGGAGAGAGAAGAATAAAAGAAGAGGAATTAAGAAGACAGAAGATAACGATTGACATTGCATTTAATCATTTCATCCCAAGTAAGGCAATAAATCTACTAAGACGCAAGGAGTTACTGAGTGTGAAAGAATATGAGAAAAAGGAAAACATTATAAAGGAGAGAGAAGAATAAAAGAAGAGGAATTAAGAAGGCAGAAGATAACGATTGACATTGCATTTAATCATTTCCTCCCAAGTACGGCAATAAATCTACTAAGACACAAGGAGTTACTGAGTGTGAAAGAATATGAGAAAAAGGAAAACATTATTAAGGAGAGATAAGAATAAAAGAAGAGGAATTAAGAAGACAGAAGATAACGATTGACATTGCATTTAATCATTTCATCCCAAGTAAAGCAATAAATCTACTAAGACGCAAGGAGTTACTGAGTGTGAAAGAATATGTGAAAAAGGAAAACATTATTAAGGAGAGATAAGAATAAAAGAAGAGGAATTAAGAAGACAGAAGATAACGATTGACATTGCATTTAATCATTCCATCCCAAGTAAGGCAATAAATCTACTAAGACGCAAGGAGTTACTGAGTGTGAAAGAATATGAGAAAAAGGAAAACATTATTAAGGAGACCGAAGAATAAAAGAAGAGGAATTAAGAAGACAGAAGATAACGATTGACATTGCATTTAATCATTTCATCCCAATAAGGCAATAAACCTACTAAGACGCAAGGAGTTACTGAGTGTGAAAGAATATGAGAAAAAGGAAAACATTATTAAGGAGACCGAAGAATAAAAGAAGAGGAATTAAGAAGACAGAAGATAACGATTGACATTGCATTTAATCATTTCATCCCAAGTAAGGCAATAAATCTACTAAGACACAAGGAGTTACTGAGTGTGAAAGAATATGAGAAAAAGGAAAACATTATTAAGGAGAGATAAGAATAAAAGAAGAGTAATTAAGAAGACAGAAGATAACGATTGACATAGCATTTAATCATTTCATCCCAAGTAAGGCAATAAACCTACTAAGACGCAAGGAGTTACTGAGTGTGAAAGAATATGAGAAAAAGGAAAACATTATTAAGGAGACAGAAGAATAAAAGAAGAGGAATTAAGAAGACACAAGATAACGATTGACATTGCATTTAATCATTTCATCCCAAGTAAGGCAATAAATCTACTAAGACACAAGGAGTTACTGAGTGTGAAAGAATATGAGAAAAAGGAAAACATTATAAAGGAGAGAGAAGAATAAAAGAAGAGGAATTAAGAAGACAGAAGATAACGATTGACATTGCATTTAATCATTTCATCCCAAGTAAGGCAATAAATCTACTAAGACGCAAGGAGTTACTGAGTGTCAAAGAATATGTGAAAAAGGAAAACATTATTAAGGAGAGATAAGAATAAAAGAAGAGGAATTAAGAAGACAGAAGATAACGATTGACATTGCATTTAATCATTCCATCCCAAGTAAGGCAATAAATCTACTAAGACGCAAGGAGTTACTGAGTGTGAAAGAATATGAGAAAAAGGAAAACATTATAAAGGAGAGAGATTGAATAAAAGAAGTGGAATTAAGGAGACGGAAGATAACGATTGACATTGCATTTAATCATTTCATCCCAAGTAAGGCAATAAATCTACTAAGACGCAAGGAGTTACTGAGTGTGAAAGAATATGAGAAAAAGAAAACATTATTCAGGAGAGATAAGAATAAAAGAAGAGGAATTAAGAAGACAGAAGATAACGATTGACATTGCATTCACTCATTTCATCCCAAGTAAGGCAATAAACCTACTAAGACGCAAGGAGTTACTGAGTGTGAAAGAATATGAGAAAAAGAAAAACATTATTAAGGAGAGATAAGAATAAAAGAAGAGGAATTAAGAAGACAGAAGATAACGATTGACATTGCATTTAATAATTTCATCCCAAGTAAGGCAATAAACCTACTAAGACGCAAGGAGTTACTGAGTGTGAAAGAATATGAGAAAAAGGAAAACATTATTAAGGAGACAGAAGAATAAAAGAAGAGGAATTAAGAAGACAGAAGATAACGATTGACATTGCATTTAATCATTTCATCCCAAGTAAGGCAATAAATCTACTAAGACACAAGGAGTTACTGAGTGTGAAAGAATATGAGAAAAAGGAAAACATTATAAAGGAGAGAGAAGAATAAAAGAAGAGGAATTAAGAAGACAGAAGATAACGATTGACATTGCATTTAATCATTTCATCCCAAGTAAGGCAATAAATCTACTAAGACGCAAGGAGTTACTGAGTGTCAAAGAATATGTGAAAAAGGAAAACATTATTAAGGAGAGATAAGAATAAAAGAAGAGGAATTAAGAAGACAGAAGATAACGATTGACATTGCATTTAATCATTCCATCCCAAGTAAGGCAATAAATCTACTAAGACGCAAGGAGTTACTGAGTGTGAAAGAATATGAGAAAAAGGAAAACATTATAAAGGAGAGAGATTGAATAAAAGAAGTGGAATTAAGGAGACGGAAGATAACGATTGACATTGCATTTAATCATTTCATCCCAAGTAAGGCAATAAATCTACTAAGACGCAAGGAGTTACTGAGTGTGAAAGAATATGAGAAAAAGAAAAACATTATTAAGGAGAAAGAAGAATAAAAGAAGAGGAATTAAGAAGACAGAAGATAACGATTGACATTGCATTTAATCATTTCATCCCAAGTAAGGCAATAAATCTACTAAGACGCAAGGAGTTACTGAGTGTGAAAGAATATGAGAAAAAGGAAAACATTATTCAGGAGAGATAAGAATAAAAGAAGAGGAATTAAGAAGACAGAAGATAACGATTGACATTGCATTCACTCATTTCATCCCAAGTAAGGCAATAAACCTACTAAGACGCAAGGAGTTACTGAGTGTGAAAGAATATGAGAAAAAGAAAAACATTATTAAGGAGAGATAAGAATAAAAGAAGAGGAATTAAGAAGACAGAAGATAACGATTGACATTGCATTTAATCATTTCATCCCAAGTAAGGCAATAAACCTACTAAGACGCAAGGAGTTACTGAGTGTGAAAGAATATGAGAAAAAGGAAAACATTATTAAGGAGACAGAAGAATAAAAGAAGAGGAATTAAGAAGACACAAGATAACGATTGACATTGCATTTAATCATTTCATCCCAAGTAAGGCAATAAATCTACTAAGACGCAGAGAGTTACTGAGTGTGAAAGAATATGAGAAAAAGGAAAACATTATTAAGGAGAGATAAGAACAAAAGAAGAGGAATTAAGAAGACAGAAGATAACGATTGACATTGCATTTAATCATTTCATCCCAAGTAAGGCAATAAATCTACTAAGACACAAGGAGTTACTGAGTGTGAAAGAATATGAGAAAAAGGAAAACATTATTAAGGAGAGAGAAGAATAAAAGAAGAGGAATTAAGAAGACAGAAGATAACGATTGACATTGCATTTAATCATTTCATCCCAAGTAAGGCAATAAATCTACTAAGACGCAAGGAGTTACTGAGTGTGAAAGAATATGAGAAAAAGGAAAACATTATTAAGGAGAGATAAGAATAAAAGAAGAGGAATTAAGAAGACAGAAGATAACGATTGACATTGCATTTACTCATTTCATCCCAAGTAAGGCAATAAACCTACTAAGACGCAAGGAGTTACTGAGTGTGAAAGAATATGAGAAAAAGGAAAACATTATTAAGGAGAGATAAGAATAAAAGAAGAGGAATTAAGAAGACAGAAGATAACGATTGACATTGCATTTAATCATTTCATCCCAAGTAAGGCAATAAACCTACTAAGACACAAGGAGTTACTGAGTGTGAAAGAATATGAGAAAAAGGCAAACATTATTAAGGAGACCGAAGAATAAAAGAAGAGGAATTAAGAAGACAGAAGATAACGATTGACATTGCATTTAATCATTTCATCCCAAGTAAGGCAATAAATCTACTAAGACGCAGAGAGTTACTGAGTGTGAAAGAATATGAGAAAAAGGAAAACATTATAAAGGAGAGAGAAGAATAAAAGAAGAGGAATTGAGAAGACAGAAGATAACGATTGACATTGCATTTAATCATTTCATACCAAATAAGGCAATAAATCTACTAAGACGCAAGGAGTTACTGAGTGTGAAAGAATATGAGAAAAAGGAAAACATTATAAAGGAGAGAGAGTGAATAAAAGAAGAGGAATTAAGAAGACGGAAGATAACGATTGACATTGCATTTAATCATTTCATCCCAAGTAAGGCAATAAATCTACTAAGACACAAGGAGTTACTGAGTGTGAAAGAATATGAGAAAAAGGAAAACATTATTAAGGAGAGAGAAGAAGAAAAGAAGAGGAATTAAGAAGACACAAGATAACCATTGACATTGCATTTAATCATTTCATCCCAAGTAAGGCAATAAATCTACTAAGACACAAGGAGTTACTGAGTGTGAAAGAATATGAGAAAAAGGAAAACATTATTAAGGAGAGAGAAGAAGAAAAGAAGAGGAATTAAGAAGACACAAGATAACGATTGACATTGCATTTAATCATTTCATCCCAAGTAAGGCAATAAATCTACTAAGACACAAGGAGTTACTGAGTGTGAAAGAATATGAGAAAAAGGAAAACATTATTAAGGAGAGATAAGAATAAAAGAAGAGGAATTAAGAAGACAGAAGATAACGATTGACATTGCATTTAATCATTTCATCCCAAGTAAGGCAATAAATCTACTAAGACGCAAGGAGTTACTGAGTGTGAAAGAATATGAGAAAAAGGAAAACATTATAAAGGAGAGAGAAGAATAAAAGAAGAGGAATTAAGAAGACAGAAGATAACGATTGACATTGCATTTAATCATATCATCCCAAGTAAGGCAATAAATCTACTAAGACACAAGGAGTTACTGAGTGTGAAAGAATATGAGAAAAAGGAAAACATTATAAAGGAGAGAGAAGAATAAAAGAAGAGGAATTAAGAAGACAGAAGATAACGATTGACATTGCATTTAATCATTTCCTCCCAAGTAAGGCAATAAATCTACTAAGACACAAGGAGTTACTGAGTGTGAAAGAATATGAGAAAAAGGAAAACATTATTAAGGAGAGAGAAGAAGAAAAGAAGAGGAATTAAGAAGACACAAGATAACGATTGACATTGCATTTTATCATTTCATCCCAAGTAAGGCAATAAATCTACTAAGACGCAAGGAGTTACTGAGTGTGAAAGAATATGAGAAAAAGGAAAACATTATTAAGGAGAGAGAAGAATAAAAGAAGAGGAATTAAGAAGACAGAAGATAACGATTGACATTGCATTTAATCATTTCCTCCCAAGTAAGGCAATAAATCTACTAAGACACAAGGAGTTACTGAGTGTGAAAGAATATGAGAAAAAGGAAAACATTATTAAGGAGAGAGAAGAAGAAAAGAAGAGGAATTAAGAAGACACAAGATAACGATTGACATTGCATTTTATCATTTCATCCCAAGTAAGGCAATAAATCTACTAAGACGCAAGGAGTTACTGAGTGTGAAAGAATATGAGAAAAAGGAAAACATTATTAAGGAGAGATAAGAATAAAAGAAGAGGAATTAAGAAGACAGAAGATAACGATTGACATTGCATTTAATCATTTCATCCGAAGTAAGGCAATAAATCTACTAAGACGCAAGGAGTTACTGAGTGTGAAAGAATATGAGAAAAAGGAAAACATTATAAAGGAGAGAGAAGAATAAAAGAAGAGGAATTAAGAAGACAGAAGATAACGATTGACATTGCATTTAATCATATCATCCCAAGTAAGGCAATAAATCTACTAAGACGCAGAGAGTTACTGAGTGTGAAAGAATATGAGAAAAAGGAAAACATTATTAAGGAGAGAGAAGAAGAAAAGAAGAGGAATTAAGAAGACACAAGATAACGATTGACATTGCATTTAATCATTTCATCCCAAGTAAGGCAATAAATCTACTAAGACGCAAGGAGTTACTGAGTGTGAAAGAATATGAGAAAAAGGAAAACATTATTAAGGAGAGAGAAGAATAAAAGAAGAGGAATTAAGAAGACAGAAGATAACGATTGACATTGCATTTAATCATTTCCTCCCAAGTAAGGCAATAAATCTACTAAGACACAAGGAGTTACTGAGTGTGAAAGAATATGAGAAAAAGGAAAACATTATTAAGGAGAGAGAAGAAGAAAAGAAGAGGAATTAAGAAGACACAAGATAACGATTGACATTGCATTTAATCATTTCATCCCAAGTAAGGCAATAAATCTACTAAGACGCAAGGAGTTACTGAGTGTGAAAGAATCTGTGAAAAAGGAAAACATTATTAAGGAGAGATAAGAATAAAAGAAGAGGAATTAAGAAGACAGAAGATAACGATTGACATTGCATTTAATCATTCCATCCCAAGTAAGGCAATAAATCTACTAAGACGCAAGGAGTTACTGAGTGTGAAAGAATATGAGAAAAAGGAAAACATTATAAAGGAGAGAGATTGAATAAAAGAAGTGGAATTAAGAAGACGGAAGATAACGATTGACATTGCATTTAATCATTTCATCCCAAGTAAGGCAATAAATCTACTAAGACGCAAGGAGTTACTGAGTGTGAAAGAATATGAGAAAAAGAAAAACATTATTAAGGAGAAAGAAGAATAAAAGAAGAGGAATTAAGAAGACAGAAGATAACGATTGACATTGCATTTAATCATTTCCTCCCAAGTAAGGCAATAAATCTACTAAGACACAAGGAGTTACTGAGTGTGAAAGAAGATGAGAAAAAGGAAAACATTATTAAGGAGAGATAAGAATAAAAGAAGAGGAATTATGAAGACAGAAGATAACGATTGGCATTGCATTTAATCATTTCATCCCAAGTAAGGCAATAAATCTACTAAGACGCAAGGAGTTACTGAGTGTGAAAGAATCTGTGAAAAAGGAAAACATTATTAAGGAGAGATAAGAATAAAAGAAGAGGAATTAAGAAGACAGAAGATAACGATTGACATTGCATTTAATCATTCCATCCCAAGTAAGGCAATAAATCTACTAAGACGCAAGGAGTTACTGAGTGTGAAAGAATATGAGAAAAAGGAAAACATTATAAAGGAGAGAGATTGAATAAAAGAAGTGGAATTAAGAAGACGGAAGATAACGATTGACATTGCATTTAATCATTTCATCCCAAGTAAGGCAATAAATCTACTAAGACGCAAGGAGTTACTGAGTGTGACAGAATATGAGAAAAAGGAAAACATTATTAAGGAGAGATAAGAATAAAAGAAGAGGAATTAAGAAGACAGAAGATAACGATTGACATTGCATTTACTCATTTCATCCCAAGTAAGGCAATAAACCTACTAAGACGCAAGGAGTTACTGAGTGTGAAAGAATATGAGAAAAAGGAAAACATTATTAAGGAGAGATAAGAATAAAAGAAGAGGAATTAAGAAGACAGAAGATAACGATTGACATTGCATTTAATCATTTCATCCCAAGTAAGGCAATAAACCTACTAAGACGCAAGGAGTTACTGAGTGTGAAAGAATATGAGAAAAAGGAAAACATTATTAAGGAGAGATAAGAATAAAAGAAGAGGAATTAAGAAGACAGAAGATAACGATTGACATTGCATTTAATCATTTCATCCCAAGTAAGGCAATAAATCTACTAAGACACAAGGAGTTACTGAGTGTGAAAGAATATGAGAAAAAGGAAAACATTATTAAGGAGACCGAAGAATAAAAGAAGAGGAATTAAGAAGACAGAAGATAACGATTGACATTGCATTTAATCATTTCATCCCAAGTAAGGCAATAAACCTACTAAGACGCAAGGAGTTACTGAGTGTGAAAGAATATGAGAAAAAGGAAAACATTATTAAGGAGACCGAAGAATAAAAGAAGAGGAATTAAGAAGACAGAAGATAACGATTGACATTGCATTTAATCATTTCATCCCAAGTAAGGCAATAAATCTACTAAGACACAAGGAGTTACTGTGTGTGAAAGAATATGAGAAAAAGGAAAACATTATAAAGGAGAGAGAAGAATAAAAGAAGAGGAATTAAGAAGACACAAGATAACGATTGACATTGCATTTAATCATTTCATACCAAATAAGGCAATAAATCTACTAAGACGCAAGGAGTTACTGAGTGTGAAAGAATATGAGAAAAAGGAAAACATTATTAAGGAGAGATAAGAATAAAAGAAGAGGAATTAAGAAGACAGAAGATAACGATTGACATTGCATTTAATCATTTCATCCCAAGTAAGGCAATAAATCTACTAAGACGCAAGGAGTTACTGAGTGTGAAAGAATATGAGAAAAAGGAAAACATTATTAAGGAGAGATAAGAATAAAAGAAGAGGAATTAAGAAGACAGAAGATAACGATTGACATTGCATTTAATCATTTCATCCCAAGTAAGGCAATAAATCTACTAAGACGCAAGGAGTTACTGAGTGTGAAAGAATATGAGAAAAAGGAAAACATTATAAAGGAGAGAGAAGAATAAAAGAAGAGGAATTAAGAAGACAGAAGATAACGATTGACATTGCATTTAATCATATCATCCCAAGTAAGGCAATAAATCTACTAAGACACAAGGAGTTACTGAGTGTGAAAGAATATGAGAAAAAGGAAAACATTATAAAGGAGAGAGAAGAATAAAAGAAGAGGAATTAAGAAGACAGAAGATAACGATTGACATTGCATTTAATCATTTCCTCCCAAGTAAGGCAATAAATCTACTAAGACACAAGGAGTTACTGAGTGTGAAAGAATATGAGAAAAAGGAAAACATTATTAAGGAGAGATAAGAATAAAAGAAGAGGAATTATGAAGACAGAAGATAACGATTGACATTGCATTTAATCATTTCATCCCAAGTAAGGCAATAAATCTACTAAGACGCAAGGAGTTACTGAGTGTGAAAGAATCTGTGAAAAAGGAAAACATTATTAAGGAGAGATAAGAATAAAAGAAGAGGAATTAAGAAGACAGAAGATAACGATTGACATTGCATTTAATCATTCCATCCCAAGTAAGGCAATAAATCTACTAAGACGCAAGGAGTTACTGAGTGTGAAAGAATATGAGAAAAAGGAAAACATTATAAAGGAGAGAGATTGAATAAAAGAAGTGGAATTAAGAAGACGGAAGATAACGATTGACATTGCATTTAATCATTTCATCCCAAGTAAGGCAATAAATCTACTAAGACGCAAGGATTTACTGAGTGTGAAAGAATATGAGAAAAAGAAAAACATTATTAAGGAGAAAGAAGAATAAAAGAAGAG
Source organism: Acanthosepion esculentum (assembly GCA_964036315.1). Classification (NCBI taxonomy): domain Eukaryota; kingdom Metazoa; phylum Mollusca; class Cephalopoda; order Sepiida; family Sepiidae; genus Acanthosepion; species Acanthosepion esculentum. The sequence goes on from OZ038510.1 coordinate 81,209,257, forward strand.
GAATTAAGAAGACAGAAGATAACGATTGACATTGCATTTAATCATTTCCTCCCAAGTAAGGCAATAAATCTACTAAGACACAAGGAGTTACTGAGTGTGAAAGAAGATGAGAAAAAGGAAAACATTATTAAGGAGAGATAAGAATAAAAGAAGAGGAATTATGAAGACAGAAGATAACGATTGACATTGCATTTAATCATTTCATCCCAAGTAAGGCAATAAATCTACTAAGACGCAAGGAGTTACTGAGTGTGAAAGAATCTGTGAAAAAGGAAAACATTATTAAGGAGAGATAAGAATAAAAGAAGAGGAATTAAGAAGACAGAAGATAACGATTGACATTGCATTTAATCATTCCATCCCAAGTAAGGCAATAAATCTACTAAGACGCAAGGAGTTACTGAGTGTGAAAGAATATGAGAAAAAGGAAAACATTATAAAGGAGAGAGATTGAATAAAAGAAGTGGAATTAAGAAGACGGAAGATAACGATTGACATTGCATTTAATCATTTCATCCCAAGTAAGGCAATAAATCTACTAAGACGCAAGGAGTTACTGAGTGTGAAAGAATATGAGAAAAAGAAAAACATTATTAAGGAGAAAGAAGAATAAAAGAAGAGGAATTAAGAAGACAGAAGATAACGATTGACATTGCATTTAATCATTCCATCCCAAGTAAGGCAATAAATCTACTAAGACGCAAGGAGTTACTGAGTGTGACAGAATATGAGAAAAAGGAAAACATTATTAAGGAGAGATAAGAATAAAAGAAGAGGAATTAAGAAGACAGAAGATAACGATTGACATTGCATTTACTCATTTCATCCCAAGTAAGGCAATAAACCTACTAAGATGCAAGGAGTTACTGAGTGTGAAAGAATATGAGAAAAAGGAAAACATTATTAAGGAGAGATAAGAATAAAAGAAGAGGAATTAAGAAGACAGAAGATAACGATTGACATTGCATTTAATCATATCATCCCAAGTAAGGCAATAAATCTACTAAGACACAAGGAGTTACTGAGTGTGAAAGAATATGAGAAAAAGGAAAACATTATAAAGGAGAGAGAAGAATAAAAGAAGAGGAATTAAGAAGACAGAAGATAACGATTGACATTGCATTTAATCATTTCCTCCCAAGTAAGGCAATAAATCTACTAAGACACAAGGAGTTACTGAGTGTGAAAGAATATGAGAAAAAGGAAAACATTATTAAGGAGAGATAAGAATAAAAGAAGAGGAATTATGAAGACAGAAGATAACGATTGACATTGCATTTAATCATTTCATCCCAAGTAAGGCAATAAATCTACTAAGACGCAAGGAGTTACTGAGTGTGAAAGAATCTGTGAAAAAGGAAAACATTATTAAGGAGAGATAAGAATAAAAGAAGAGGAATTAAGAAGACAGAAGATAACGATTGACATTGCATTTAATCATTCCATCCCAAGTAAGGCAATAAATCTACTAAGACGCAAGGAGTTACTGAGTGTGAAAGAATATGAGAAAAAGGAAAACATTATAAAGGAGAGAGATTGAATAAAAGAAGTGGAATTAAGACGACGGAAGATAACGATTGACATTGCATTTAATCATTTCATCCCAAGTAAGGCAATAAATCTACTAAGACGCAAGGAGTTACTGAGTGTGAAAGAATATGAGAAAAAGTAAAACATTATTAAGGAGAAAGAAGAATAAAAGAAGAGGAATTAAGAAGACAGAAGTTAACGATTGACATTGCATTTAATCATTTCCTCCCAAGTAAGGCAATAAATCTACTAAGACACAAAAAGTTACTGAGTGTGAAAGAAGATGAGAAAAAGGAAAACATTATTAAGGAGAGATAAGAATAAAAGAAGAGGAATTATGAAGACAGAAGATAACGATTGACATTGCATTTAATCATTTCATCCCAAGTAAGGCAATAAATCTACTAAGACGCAAGGAGTTACTGAGTGTGAAAGAATCTGTGAAAAAGGAAAACATTATTAAGGAGAGATAAGAATAAAAGAAGAGGAATTAAGAAGACAGAAGATAACGATTGACATTGCATTTAATCATTCCATCCCAAGTAAGGCAATAAATCTACTAAGACGCAAGGAGTTACTGAGTGTGAAAGAATATGAGAAAAAGGAAAACATTATAAAGGAGAGAGATTGAATAAAAGAAGTGGAATTAAGAAGACGGAAGATAACGATTGACATTGCATTTAATCATTTCATCCCAAGTAAGGCAATAAATCTACTAAGACGCAAGGAGTTACTGAGTGTGAAAGAATATGAGAAAAAGAAAAACATTATTAAGGAGAAAGAAGAATAAAAGAAGAGGAATTAAGAAGACAGAAGATAACGATTGACATTGCATTTAATCATTCCATCCCAAGTAAGGCAATAAATCTACTAAGACGCAAGGAGTTACTGAGTGTGACAGAATATGAGAAAAAGGAAAACATTATTAAGGAGAGATAAGAATAAAAGAAGAGGAATTAAGAAGACAGAAGATAACGATTGACATTGCATTTACTCATTTCATCCCAAGTAAGGCAATAAACCTACTAAGACGCAAGGAGTTACTGAGTGTGAAAGAATATGAGAAAAAGGAAAACATTATTAAGGAGAGATAAGAATAAAAGAATAGGAATTAAGAAGACAGAAGATAACGATTGACATTGCATTTAATCATTTCATCCCAAGTAAGGCAATAAACCTACTAAGACGCAAGGAGTTACTGAGTGTGAAAGAATATGAGAAAAAGGAAAACATTATTAAGGAGAGATAAGAATAAAAGAAGAGGAATTAAGAAGACAGAAGATAACGATTGACATTGCATTTAATCATTTCATCCCAAGTAAGGCAATAAATCTACTAAGACACAAGGAGTTACTGAGTGTGAAAGAATATGAGAAAAAGGAAAACATTATAAAGGAGAGAGAAGAATAAAAGAAGAGGAATTAAGAAGACACAAGATAACGATTGACATTGCATTTAATCATTTCATACCAAATAAGGCAATAAATCTACTAAGACGCAAGGAGTTACTGAGTGTGAAAGAATATGAGAAAAAGGAAAACATTATTAAGGAGAGATAAGAATAAAAGAAGAGGAATTAAGAAGACAGAAGATAACGATTGACATTGCATTTAATCATTTCATCCCAAGTAAGGCAATAAATCTACTAAGACGCAAGGAGTTACTGAGTGTGAAAGAATATGAGAAAAAGGAAAACATTATTAAGGAGAGATAAGAATAAAAGAAGAGGAATTAAGAAGACAGAAGATAACGATTGACATTGCATTTAATCATATCATCCCAAGTAAGGCAATAAATCTACTAAGACGCAAGGAGTTACTGAGTGTGAAAGAATATGAGAAAAAGAAAAACATTATTAAGGAGAGATAAGAATAAAAGAAGAGGAATTAAGAAGACAGAAGATAACTATTGACATTGCATTTAATCATATCATCCCAAGTAAGGCAATAAATCTACTAAGACGCAAGGAGTTACTGAGTGTGAAAGAATATGAGAAAAAGAAAAACATTATTAAGGAGAGATAAGAATAAAAGAAGAGGAATTACGAAGACAGAAGATAACTATTGACATTGCATTTAATCATATCATCCCAAGTAAGGCAATAAATCTACTAAGACGCAAGGAGTTACTGAGTGTGAAAGAATATGAGAAAAAGAAAAACATTATTAAGGAGAGAGAAGAATAAAAGAAGAGGAAGTAAGAGGATAGAAGATCATGATTGACACTGTATTTAAATTTTTGAAGATCAAAGTTGGCTGGAAAGCAAGAACTTGAAATAGATTTCCACAAAAGAGAAATGCGTCAGAAGTAACTATTAGCATAAAACTTACGGTTACATCTAGGCAGCTCATCAAAAAAAAAAGATGTGACCTAACTGCCAATCTAGCATTTCGCTTCATCTCGTACATTTTCATAAAGTCTAGTTACCATAGAGGAAAATTAATCAGAAAAGAAACCATGGAAGTATTTATAGGAAAGGCATAGAGAAGGTAAGCTACGTTGGTTGGAAATTAACTAATGCCGAGATTACAGGTCAAGACCAATAATATTGCAGATACTTCTTTTCATTTTATCAAGAATTCCTAAATACATAGCAGACGCAATAGACCAGATGTGGCAGCAATATTCAATGCGTGGACGAATGGTAGACTTATAAATGGGGCAGATAGAGTTTAGTGACTGAGTGAGGAAAATTGCCTCGTAAAAAAACTAGCAATTATTTCAATATAACCTTTTCACTTCAAAGCATCGGAAAACGATGTTCGATGATTTTTTAACTGTCTTCATTTTTAAATAATATCTTGATGTCTTTTTTTATGTCACTTTTATGACCATGTGATCGTTTATTTGTTCATATATAATGTCTTCATAAAAGGAGTTTCAATTGTAGTGGATATACGTGTCGAGCTATAATTATAATTCAACCGCCTTTGTCGGAAGGAGATAGATGAATGTTTCCGGGGCTTTCATATATCTGTGAGAACCCACATATATTTTCATCTATCTATCTATCTATCTATCTATCTATCTATCTATCTATCTATCTATCTATCTATCTATCTATCTATCTCAGCCTGTTCATATCTATCTATCTATCTATCTATCTATCTATCTATCTATCTATCTATCTATCTATCTATCTCAGTCTGTTCATATCTATCTATCTATCTATCTATCTATCTATCTATCTCAGTCTGTTCATATCTATCTATCTATCTATCTATCTATCTATCTATCTATCTCAGTCTGTTCATATCCATCTATCTCAGTCTGTTCATATCTATCTATCTATCTATCTATCTATCTATCTATCTATCTATCTCAGCCTGTTCATATCTATCTATCTATCTCAGTCTGTTCATATCTATCTCAGTCTGTTCATATCTATCTCAGTCTGTTCATATCTATCTATCTATCTATCTATCTATCTATCTATCTATATATCTATCTCAGTCTGTTCATATCTATCTATCTATCTATCTATCTATCTATCTATCTCAGTCTGTTCATATCTATCTATCTATCTATCTATCTATCTATCTCAGTCTGTTCATATCTATCTATCTATCTATCTATCTATCTATCTATCTATATCAGTCTGTTCATATCTATGTATGTATGTATGTATGTATCTATCTATCTATCTATCTATATCAGTCTGTTCATATATATCTATCTATCTATCTATCTATCTATCTATCTATCTATCTATCTATTCTTTATATTAGAACATGCAAGTTACTACTACAAAACTGCATATTTTGTTTCGACGTTTAAACACCATATGGCTATGGCAGAGGGACTGAAGACGAGATGCCATCTCAGGACATTGCATTCCATATTTTATTACAAATCTCTAAATACATAGCAGAAGCAATAGACCAGATGTGACAGTATTATTTGAAGTATGGATGGATGGTAGACATATAAATGAGTAAGATAGATTCTGGCGAGCATAATTGTCTAGCATGACATAAGGAACCAACTTTTCTCGTAGCAGACCTAGCAATTAATTCAATATTATCTTCCCATTCATATCAGCAAAAAAACGCTAGCTCGCTCTGGAAGACGCAAAGAGTCATTGTCTTGGAGGATAGCATCAGCCATGCTGATGGAACGTAAAAGAAAGTTTTCAGCTAAAAACAATTATTTTTTTCCACATGTTGACGACCATTGGCTCAAACATTTCATATTACACTTCATATCACATCTATGCAGGGCTGCTCAGAAAATTGTTTAAAACTCACATCGCTGTTACCGTTGTTGAAACACAATGACCAGGATAGGAAACGTGATAGGGTGATCGTGAGGTGACCTAAGGACTACATATCTGCTCTGTAGTCCCTCAACCTTTACTTCTTATGTTTAATAGAGTTCAAAATCGTCTTGAAAAGGAAGACCTTTCCACCCTGCATCCCCTTTCCCCTCGGGCGAAACGTTGCAAGTCTCTCGCTATTCTATTGCTATTTCGATGGAAAATGTTGAGACAAACTACATTCCTTAGTTCCACCAGTTCTAACAGTAAAATAGCGAGGGGAAATCTGGGTGGTGACATTTAATATTCAGAAAACAAAAGTTATTCATCGTCACTGAATTTTTGCCTATGGCAATGAACGGGTGTTTGCTCAAGGAGTCTTCATTGCCTTGAACGCCTATTGTGATTTAAGCTTAATTCAGACCCCAGAGAAAACTCGTATATACAATCACCGCTGAAGATGCTATAGAACTGTTGGTTCCCAGTACCGTTCCAACAAGTACCTGATTGCTCCTTTACCGTTACAAGAGATAGATCAGGCCGACATCTTCTGACATATACGAGAAGGAGCTGTCTCCTTTTCACTTTCCAGTCTAGATAAGCGTCACCGCACGCCTGTGGCTGATGAATTATTTTGCACCCTACAACTCCTTTTCTGAAAGACGCGAGGCTGCATACCTATCGTTATTTTTTTTATTTTTAAGCATATCACCCCAAGCAAGGCTGAAAGCCACTAGTACGCAGGGGGTTACAGAAGGTTTGGAGGAAGAGCAGATAGGAGTGGTAAAGGAGAGGATGTGGAGAAAGATAGTGGATCGAATCAAGGCTAGGGGGTTACAGAAGATTTGGAGCGAGAGCAGATGGGAATGAAAGGTGAAAGGATGTGGAGGAGGGAAGTGGATAGATCAAGGCAGCTGGAGATGTCGATTGACGTTACACTTAAATAGTTGGAGATTGTATTTGTCAGGGAAACAGGAATAAGGAAGAGAGTTCCACAGGCGAGATGTGCGAGAAGAGACGTCTACATCTAACAGTTTCAACGGTGAAGGGGTGCAAAAGGGGATGCCAGCCTCGTGGGACGTTTAAATTCATGAGGCCTAGGAAGCAGCGACAGAAAATCTTCTGATGAGCGCTCCTTTCATTAGTTTCATTAGTTCAGACCTTTACAGCTGTGACAAGTCATACCACTTTAACGGATATAGACGCCCTTCATTTTCCCTGTCTTCCAAATGTTTGCGCTTAGTGAGCTTATAACCAAGAGCTGTAAATAAGTGGAACAGATTCCCGCGTTGTTGCATGAACATGGCAACCTAAGCCTCTTCAAACCGTTATAAACCGTCCTCATATTTACATTCACTTCATCTTTCATTCACATCAACCAGCTCATTTATCATTACAATTTTAATAGTAATACTCTACATTGAGTTGCTCTCAAGGCTTATATTTGGTGAATTATAGTATAGAAAATTGTCAAGTCTTCGCGACTACTGGTATATGGGGTGCTGGCATCTATGGATGCCCCTTCTTTAATGAAATGGGGGAGGTGCTGCTGCAAGTTGTGGAAACACAGCACCAAGGTTATAACCCAATTCTCATCGATTGCGTTGTCTCATAAATATTAATATGCGTAATTAGGTCTGTATAGAGTAGTTCAATGCTTTATAACAGTTTTGCTATCATTTTGATGGATTGCTACCTGTAACAAGGGAAAACAAATTAGGGTAAATAGTGAGGAGGTTTAAACTCGACTCCCATACCATCAGAATCTGCCTAAAAGATGATCTCTAGCTTCAATCTACTTCTACAGACTGGATTGTAACTTTCAATACCCCCGAAACCAAACCAGTAATGTTATATCATCACTGAGAATAACATTGTACCCTAAATGCAATTCATTAGCCTGAACGTCGATTAGGATTCCCAGACCTTAAGTGGGATTTATATATACGATCCATCGTTAAAGATGCTATCATGGTAAATGTTTGTTCTTTCAATGAGACTCCTTGCCTTGATCGTCTCTTATGATTCAATTTTATCCCAGACGTCAAGTGGAACTTATATATACGATCCAGCGTCAGAGATGATATCACGGTGAATGTTTGTTCTTTCAATGAGACTCCTTGCCTTGGTCGTCTCTTAGGATTCAAGTTCATTCAAGACCTCAAGTGGAACTCGTGCATACGATTCATCGCTAAAGTTGCTGGGGAAATGGTCTGCTCCAGAAATTATATGATTACTGGTTTTCTCTGTCTTTGTAAGATTCAGATCAGACCAAAACTTGAATATAGCTGTCATATTTTTATAATGGTTGACGTGGCGGCAACAGAAGATGATCAACGGGAATAAATGCTACAAAAAAAATTAATTTACATGTTTGTAGAAACGAGGATTTAGCTCATATAACTGTATTTACCATCGCGTCTATCCCATGGATTCCTCTGTAAGACTCAATCCAAGTTGTAGTTACATTACGGCGGTGCGAAAGTAACTTGGGCCAAGATGCCAGTTCAGGAATCTTGCAAATTTACATAATATGTAGGAAGTGTTTTAACAGAGAACAAAAATGTGACTCCGAAATCCGAAGACGCATTAGAATAGAGAAAAATGCCTTCCCTAAGCTAAGCAAGGTAGTTAGAAACAAAGAAAATAGTTCGAAACTGTGATATACTGTCTATCATCCTATATGGCATTAAATGCGAGATAATCTCCTCTCAGATGGAGAAGGTTATAGAAATGTGTTTTGTTTTTCCAGATTGAAACTGAACATGTCATGGATGGTCGTGTAAGAAGGAAGTCTTAAGGAGAATGGAACAAAAAAAGATATTTAAACTTTGGAAGAGACAATTGAAATTTCTATGAAGCATAATGAGGAAAGAAGACTTGGAGATTTTGAAACTTACAAGACATATTAAAGAGAAGCTGGACAGAAGAAATCATCAGGTAACCTACCTAAAGAGCTTTTGTAAATTGATGGCAAGACAGTGACTGGGATCGAAGGTGGAAAGACAAACTTTACTAACAGATTGTGACAGCTCTTAGGGAGATGTGTTTAAATATACTATAATGCTTAAAAATATTATTCACTATTATTATTGTTTAGGTAATAAGCATTATAACATAGCACAAATAGCTATATTGTGGAAAAAGGAAAAAAAATTAAAAAAACAATACTTAAAACACATCCAGAAATTCGGGGCCTTCCTAAAAGCTGAAGCAATAAAAAAAAAACATACGACAAGGGGAAAAACCTTCCCACACTCCAAACAAAACAATTAAAAATGGTTGCCGAAGTACTACATAACAAGACCCGAATAACTATCAAAAAGCGGATAAAACCAATACTTTTGTTCTATCGTGACAGGCATGAGGAAGACGTGATTAAATATACTTTAATGTTTAGAACAAATAGCTATATTGTGGAAAAAATACGTGAAATTACCTGAAAATAAAATTCAAGTAGTAAGTGTTCCATTAATTAATTTATATAATAAATTATAATCTTTATATATATATATATATATATATATATATATATATATATATATATATATATATATATATATATATATATATATATATATATAACCCTTCCTTTATATATTCTTCTCAGTTTTTTTTCAACTTTTACAATAAAAATATCCGCTAGATTAAAAAGGGAGATAACTTACATCATTTGATCCCATTTTCTGCTAGTTTTAGAGTTGTTTTTTTTATATTTTTAGTATTTTACAGATCGTGACAGCTATTAGGGAAATGTGATTAAATATATTTTAATGATTAAAAAAAATTATTCCGTATTATTATTTTTTAGGCATTAGCATTATAACATATCACAAATAGTTATATTGTAGAAAAAGGAATTTTCGATAATATACGCATTTTTTACGTATTTATGGTTATTTTTTAAAACTTTTTTCAAAAATGACATTCTTGTACATGTAGTTATGGATAATATTATACATTAATTATTAAGTTTTTTAATTAATAACTATTTGTGCTCAGTTGTTGACATTAATAGCTTTCTGCTGATGTGTTAAAATTTTGGAATAATGCAATAATCAAAATTTAAATTTCATCTCTCTGATAGATGTCGCGATCTGTAAGCATTACAATGAATCGCGGAGAACTTTGATCGCTCACGCCCTGCATGACTATGATACATAGAAGGAGTTTAACATTTTTACTGTCACTTCTCGAGGGAAAAACTTATAATTTCAATCTCATATGTTATGGTTTTATTAAAATTCTGAAATGGCTGTAAATAATTAAAAATTGCCAAGGGAATGTTTTGATATTATTGGTGTCCAAAGAAAAACCTTCCTTTTCACACAGTGACACTTAATTATTTATTTTTTGTCAGGTTATGTTAAAACAAAATAAGAAGCAATGTACAGCAGAATAATTAATAACTATTTGTGCTCAGATATTGACATTAATAGCTATCCGCTGATGTGTTAAAATTTTGCAATAATGCAATAATAAAAATGTAAATTTCAACTCTCTGATAGATGTCGCGACCTGTTATTAACTATATTTAAATGAATAAACGCTTTTCTTATGTTTTAATATATGTAAGCAAAATTTCGGAATAAAAGGTAAATATTTAAAAATATTTAACATATAATAGTTATATTTACGTTAAAAAGGGGCAAGCTGGGGCCTTACGAACAAGGCGTTTCGCTCCGTCTCGCCTTGGGCGCCCGGGTTGAAATGTCTCAACAACGCCGAGGCATCACTAACCTGGCTGGTGTTGCGAGGGGCTCTCTGGGTCGGCAAAAAGCTCTGCGCAGCGGGTTTGGCGATTTCAGCCGAATGTGTTCGCTGTGGTGACTGGGAGGAGTCAATTGAACATGCTTTCTTCCACTGCGACGTTGTGCAACCTCTGTGCAGGCTGATTGAAGGCTACATGGTTCGCGTCTTGGACGGGAAGTTTTTTGTCCTGGAAGCCAGTTCCGTTTGTTCCAATGTGGTACCGTCAAAGTCCAGGGATCAGCACTATGTGCTCTTGTGTCTGCTCGGCATTATGCGAATGGTGGTGTGGACGACTAGACAGAAGGAGTTCCACGCAGGTGAGGAATTTTCCTCTTTGCAACTGGTCTCATTCTTTAGGCATCAGCTTAAGGTTAAGATCAGGCCGGAGAGGGCGCGTCTCTCCTCGTGGAATTTCGGCAAAAGGTGGGTGAAAATTTCGAGCTTGGTGCGAGTGAGAGGTGCTGACCTAGAGTGGTTGTTAGACGCAACTTAAGCAAGAGGATTTTGGGCCTCGAACCGAAACATTAGTCATCCCAGCCTTTTAAGGTAAGATAGGACATTTTCATGCTCAGTTTTGGCCTCCTCAGGGCTAAATATTTTCCTTTCAACGTAGCTAGAGCATGCAAGTACATAAGTCCTGTTTTTTTGTCCTCCTTTTTAGTTTCTTGTCTCCACCCCTCCCCACGTTTTAGGTGACAGATGTCTCTGTTCTCTGGAATTGTTCATCCCAGTTAATAGAGATTTCTGCTACATTTTTGGAAGGGTCCTACTACTAATATTGTTTTGTTTAGTTTCTTGTACATACATATTTTACATTGTATATAAACATTGGGTTTTTGATTTTTTCCCCATCCCTCGATGATTTTGAAAATAAAAATTCATGTCAGGGCTTTTCATCGAGAAAATGTGGTATTTTGGTGATTGTGTTGTGAAAGTAAATGTGTTGTTATGGTGAAAGGAAAATTGTAAGTACGAATGGGTCAACGAATGAGACTAGATAGTTTTCAGGTAGGACTAGAGAAGACCAGTCTTTTCCCCCCTCCCCATTTTTAGCCCTTGTGGCACATTTTGTATTTTAAAATGCAAATAAATAATAAAAAGGGGTCATGTATCTCCCTAGATTATGGTTCAACATATTTATTATTAATATTTTAAATTAATTCATATAATAAATTATAATCTTTATATATTTTTCCTTTATATATACAGTTGCGGCCAAAATCTTCAGAACGGCATTGTTTTCGTCAGAAAAGTAGGTATAAATATTTATCAAAGTTGTTTTATATTCTGTAATTTTCACATACAATAAATACAATATTATTTGTTATTGTCTGAGATTTTGGTGTAATTTGAGAGCATAATACAAAAGTTATGGATGATTTAGTGATTTACTGCAAAACACTTGGCGGCCAAAATGATCAGAACGGTTGCTTTTACTTTTAAATTTGTTTACGTGACGGTTCGTTTACTAAACATTAGTAAGAATATCTGCAGTGTACTTTGTTAATATAATGCCACTTACTCCGTTACCAATTCGTCAGCAGATTATTAAGCTTCGAAAGAAGGATAATTTAAGTATTGGGTCTATTTCAAAAGTGTTGTTCACGGTATTCTTAAGGTCTACGATGATTGTGGTTCGTGTGAAGCAAGAAAGTCTACAGGTAGGCCAAGAAAAACGACCAAGAGAGATGATCGTGCTATGGTAAAGTTGGTTAAAAAGGACAGATTTAAAACTGCTGCTGCTGTTTCTCGGGAAATGAGCATTGTACTTAAGAAAACTTTATTTTGAAAAACTGTGTCTCGTCGTTTAGTTGAACAGGACCTACAAGCAAGAGCACCTGCAGTGAAGCCACTGATCAGCTCCAAGAATAAAAAGTGTCATCTTACCTTTGCAACCGAACATGTTTTTGTGGTCTCAAGAAAAATGGCAAACGGTGCATTTCAGTGATGAATCTGAATTTATGTTATTTGGCTCAGATGGGAAAAGGTACGTTCGTCGAAAAGTAGGTGAAAAATTGTCACCTAAGGCTAGTGTTAAATTCGGTGGAGGAAGTGTCATGGTTTGGGGGATGATATGTGGAGATGGTGTGGGCCCTTTGGTGCGATTACATGGAAAGGTAAATGCAGGAGTTTATAAACAACTTGTAAAAGATCATGTCTTGCCTGTGCTGAGAAATTCAACTAAGCGACCACCCATATTCATGCAGGACAATGCCCCATGTCACAAGGCTAAGGTGGTCATGAACTTCCTCAACGCTGAAAAGGTTATTGTTATGGATTGGCCTGCTCAAAGCCCAGATCTTAATGCTACTGAAAATGTGTGGAATATTCTAGGAGAACGTCAAAAGCCAGAAATCCTAAAACAACCGAGCAATTATGGAATGCCCTTCAGGAAGAATGGAATAAGATCACCCAGTAAGAAATTGAAAATTTAATTTCCTCAATGCAGTCGAAGATGTCAAAGTGTGATTGAAGCTAAAGTCTTCACACTAAATATTAAATAATTCCAGTATTCTCTGTCATTTTTTATTATTTTGTTATTTTTTCAACCGTTCTGATCATTTTGGCCGCCATGGGTTTTGCAGTAAATCACTAAATCATCCATAACTTTTGTATTATCCTCTCAAATTACACCGAAATCTCAGACAATAACGATTAATATCGTATTTATTCTCTGTGAAGATTATAGAATATAAAACAACTTTGATAAAAACTTATACCTACTTTTTTGACGAAAACAATGCCGTTCTGAACATTTTGGCTGCAACTGTATATATAACCCTTCCTTTATATATCTTTCTAAACAGCCGATAGATTAAAATGACTTGATCTCATTTTATACTAGTTTTAGAGTAGTTTTTCTATTTTTTTTATTAATTTAATCTGGCGTAGATTACGGTAGAAATTCCAATTCTCAGTTGTAACAATCATTACGAAGGGAAATTGCCATATGGACCACTAAAATATTATCGGGGACCCTAAATTTGCTATTTTTTGCATTGAACCCCAGTAATGTTACATCGCCGCCCGGCGGGGTGCGTATGGATTCAGGTTGAGAACCATAGCTTTAAGTGATTCCCGGACGAGTCCACTTGACTTGCTTGGGGATGCCCAACATTAGCTTAGCCAAAGTCAACGCCAGGATTATGATACACCGTGCTTTCTTCAGTATTCAACTATTTCAACAGAAAATAAAATCGGCAAGTCCACTTGAAATCTCGTACGAATTTTTTTATTGCCATGCACCTAGGAATCCATCTCTTCTCCCACACGAGTTAGATAGCAACACAGACTTTGTGCCACCCAGACAATTTCCCCAGACTCTGTGCAACGTACTCCCGACTAGGTGCTTCCGCGATCACTACAATCTTAACCTCTTCAAATCTAGTGTCAGCATCTGTCTATCCTACTTATCCACATAACATTACCCCCATTACCGCCTCCCTTTAAACCCCACCGACAACAACCTTATCCAATAAGCCTCTACCCTTATTTCCTCTTTTTGCAAAAAAAAAAAAAATGCTTTTACTTTCTTATTCACAAAAATCGGCACGATATTTGTAAATACGGATGTCCATACAGGACATTGTCAAAAATAAGAGCAATAACTATAACTTTAAAACTAAAGTAGATAAGATCCAATAAAACATTAGATTAATTAGAATACTTTCCTAAATTTTCAAGATTATTGGATAGTTATAAATTATATATAAAGGCACCCACATTATATTCTTCAAGTATTTTTTACAGATATGTCTCCCGTAGAAAAAAATTAGATAAGACAATATGGCTTATCTTAAATAAGCACCTAGTTCCGTTTTAAAAAATGACATTTCTGCGTTAGTTTAAACTAAAAGTAATATTTGTTTCAAATCTGATTAATTAAACTTTAAAACAACTAATATTACTCAAATAAAGTTTCAGAAAAGTACATTTTATTTTTTAAATATTTTTCAAGAAAATGAATTACATTGTGATGACAGATGTCTATAAATGGCGCTAAAATCAGCGATTTTATCGAAAAAAACATTCCAGTCAATTTAAATTAGTTTTGAACTACAGCAAAATGTTTTTCTTTGTAGAAACATTAAATTTAATTAATTCGGTTGAAATTAAAACTAAAATAAAAGCATCAAGAGAGCTTTTTCATTTTTAAAAATTAATTTTAAACGAAATGTGACACAAAGTCGGTTTGATATGGCTTTGTCCGTACCGTAGAACATTTTTAAGCGTCTTCGGCAATTCCACATTGGGGATACCTCAGGCACCGGGCAATAAACCAAGCCACCCACCGAAGTAGACGTAATGCCTGAGGGTTGGCCCACAGGGGCTTGAGCTAATATTATTGGCAGAAGAGCAAACTCCTCTGTCGACCAGCCACCAATTTTGCTCGTTAAACTGGCCCCGAGTTGTAGTTACTTTCCTTTAAGTAATCCATTCGACTTGTTTGCGGAGACCCCAACATATGGGCTGAAGCTGTTTAATCATCACTCTACAGTTTTTATACTATTCAAATATGTCTACGTTACCATATAGATGATGAATAGTTTCCCACTCTACAACACCTTTCCGCACAGAGTAAGCCTATCGTTACTTTGTTGCTGCTTATATAGTAAATGTGACGAGCTACATTAAATAGGCCCACCACTTCAGAGCTTTACAGTTAAGAACGTCCATGCTATGTAGACAGGTTAGAATCACCCCCATTTCTTTTATATTACATTCTTAAGAAGAAATTTCCGTTCGGACAGCTTTTCACCCATGTATCCCTACTTCGTGAATCAGACCCCCCAAAATATACTACTTCGATCCCTGCAATCAGCCACTTCAAGTTTGGGGTCAACCGTTATTTAATATCAGCAACCTCATTCAATAGCACTCTACCTGGAGTGGCTCATGGGTCTTGTAATGTAATGGGTGATCAAGTTTTAAAAAAAGAAAATCAATCTCCGTTCTCGGATGCATTACTTTCGGAGCGACATTCGTGCAATAACGAATGTAGACAGGTATGCTGTTGTGAATGTTTAGAAACGTTGGACATATCAATCAAATGAAAATTGAGCAGTCGAGAGAACGTGTTCGTAGTGTGTCCAACATAAATATTTTTTCCGGTGGAGATACAATATAACAGAGGACATTTAAATTTATACACAATGTTGGTTTTCGGCAACACGTTAGTAACATGAGTCGTTACGAATGATTGAATTATATAACAGGACATTTAAATTTATACACAATGTTGGTTTTCGGCAACACGTTAGTAACATGAGTCGTTACGAATGATTGAATTATATAACAGGACATTTAAATTTATACACAATGTTGGTTTTCGGCAACACGTTAGTAACATGAGTCGTTACGAATGATTGAATTATATAACAGGACATTTAAATTTATACACAATGTTGGTTTTCGGCAACACGTTAGTAACATGAGTCGTTACGAATGATTGAATTATATAACAGGACATTTAAATTTATACACAATGTTGGTTTTCGGCAACACGTTAGTAACATGAGTCGTTACGAATGATTGAATTATATAACAGGACATTTAAATTTATACACAATGTTGGTTTTCGGCAACACGTTAGTAACATGAGTCGTTACGAATGATTGAATTATATAACAGGACATTTAAATTTATACACAATGTTGGTTTTCGGCAACACGTTAGTAACATGAGTCGTTACGAATGATTGAATTATATAACAGAGGACATTTAAATTTATACACAATGTTGGTTTTCGGCAACACGTTAGTAACATGAGTCGTTACGAATGATTGAATTATATAACAGAGGACATTTAAATTTATACACAATGTTGGTTTTCGGCAACACGTTAGTAACATGAGTCGTTACGAATGATTGAATTATATAACAGGACATTTAAATTTATACACAATGTTGGTTTTCGGCAACACGTTAGTAACATGAGTCGTTACGAATGATTGAATTATATAACAGGACATTTAAATTTATACACAATGTTGGTTTTCGGCAACAATGTTAGTAACATGAGTCGTTACGAATGATTGAATTATATAACAGGACATTTAAATTTATACACAATGTTGGTTTTCGGCAACACGTTAGTAACATGAGTCGTTACGAATGATTGAATTATATAACAGGACATTTAAATTTATACACAATGTTGGTTTTCGGCAACAATGTTAGTAACATGAGTCGTTACGAATGATTGAATTATATAACAGGACATTTAAATTTATACACAATGTTGGTTTTCGGCAACACGTTAGTAACATGAGTCGTTACGAATGATTGAATTATATAACAGGACATTTAAATTTATACACAATGTTGGTTTTCGGCAACACGTTAGTAACATGAGTCGTTACGAATGATTGAATTATATAACAGGACATTTAAATTTATACACAATGTTGGTTTTCGGCAACAATGTTAGTAACATGAGTCGTTACGAATGATTGAATTATATAACAGGACATTTAAATTTATACACAATGTTGGTTTTCGGCAACAATGTTAGTAACATGAGTCGTTACGAATGATTGAATTATATAACAGGACATTTAAATTTATACACAATGTTGGTTTTCGGCAACACGTTAGTAACATGAGTCGTTACGAATGATTGAATTATATAACAGGACATTTAAATTTATACACAATGTTGGTTTTCGGCAACACGTTAGTAACATGAGTCGTTACGAATGATTGAATTATATAACAGAGGACATTTAAATTTATACACAATGTTGGTTTTCGGCAACACGTTAGTAACATGAGTCGTTACGAATGATTGAATTATATAACAGGACATTTAAATTTATACACAATGTTGGTTTTCGGCAACACGTTAGTAACATGAGTCGTTACGAATGATTGAATTATATAACATGACATTTAAATTTATACACAATGTTGGTTTTCGGCAACACGTTAGTAACATGAGTCGTTACGAATGATTGAATTATATAACAGAGGACATTTAAATTTATACACAATGTTGGTTTTCGGCAACACGTTAGTAACATGAGTCGTTACGAATGATTGAATTATATAACAGGACATTTAAATTTATACACAATGTTGGTTTTCGGCAACACGTTAGTAACATGAGTCGTTACGAATGATTGAATTATATAACAGGACATTTAAATTTATACACAATGTTGGTTTTCGGCAACACGTTAGTAACATGAGTCGTTACGAATGATTGAATTATATAACAGGACATTTAAATTTATACACAATGTTGGTTTTCGGCAACACGTTAGTAACATGAGTCGTTACGAATGATTGAATTATATAACAGGACATTTAAATTTATACACAATGTTGGTTTTCGGCAACACGTTAGTAACATGAGTCGTTACGAATGATTGAATTATATAACAGGACATTTAAATTTATACACAATGTTGGTTTTCGGCAACACGTTAGTAACATGAGTCGTTACGAATGATTGAATTATATAACAGGACATTTAAATTTATACACAATGTTGGTTTTCGGCAACACGTTAGTAACATGAGTCGTTACGAATGATTGAATTATATAACAGGACATTTAAATTTATACACAATGTTGGTTTTCGGCAACACGTTAGTAACATGAGTCGTTACGAATGATTGAATTATATAACAGAGGACATTTAAATTTATACACAATGTTGGTTTTCGGCAACACGTTAGTAACATGAGTCGTTACGAATGATTGAATTATATAACAGAGGACATTTAAATTTATACACAATGTTGGTTTTCGGCAACACGTTAGTAACATGAGTCGTTACGAATGA
>OZ038510.1:81232582-81355082 GCA_964036315.1 Acanthosepion esculentum
CAAGGAGCTTGTTGTTGGATAATTAGTAGGGATAATTCCAAAGAGGATATAAATCCAATTTATTGTTGTAAAATCTTTTGGTCTGAGGAGATGAGCGTCTGATACCTTGAAATAAATTATTATTAATGGATTTCTAAGGACGGCGCTTTCATCATTATATATATATATATATATATATATATATATATATATATATATGATGAAATATAGTGTGCTATATTTATGGAATAAAGTGCTCAATATCAGAGATAGAGCGTGTGTAATTATAAAAGTGAACATAGAAGTCAACACTTAGAGGCGACAGTCTGTTTCATGCTAGATGCAATCGTGGCCTGAGGATTGCATCTAGCATGAAACAGAGTGTCGCCTCTAAGTGTTGTCTTTGATGTTCACTTTAATATATATATATATATATATATATATATATATATATCAAATATGTGGTGCAGTTCAATTTATATTACATGAATCATTCATACAAAAAGTAGATTAGTAAAGTTAATGATATAAAATGGCGAAAAACTTCTTCGCAAACAAAATTTAAAGTTGCATTAACCTACGAACCACTCGATGAATGTTATGATCCTTGTTTTTAATAACTACAAGCTGTATAAGGTCTTTTTTTAATCTGCTAGTACTTTCTGCTGTACATTCAGCCATCCTCAGGCATGGAAATTATTTTGCTTTTAGTAGATCCAGTTAATGACGTGTGCGTTGTATCGAAATGGTCCAGGTTCGATCCCCGGTAGTGGATTCGGCCGTCAACTGCATTTTGTTGAAATTATTCTGGGCTCGATGAATTACTATATATATATATATATATATATATATATATATATATATATATATATATATATATATATATATATAAAGGGAAGAGGTTATAATAGTTCTAACGAGAGAAAAGTGTGTATAATAAAAAGGAAGTGAGAAATCGCAAATGTTTTTGGTTGCAATGTGAATATTTATAAACAAATATATTATGCTTTATTTTCCATAATTTTGCTACACATGTTTCCGGTCTCGCGACCTTCATCAGGCAAAGAGTGGATATTTCCCATTATTATTAAAAGTCATTAAATTTTCTTATGTTTTTCGATGTTAAATATTCTCGATATATATATATATATATATATATATATATATATATATATATATGAAGTAAGGTTCAGTAAGTACAAGTCCCGGGAGCCAGTAGAGGTATAGCGGTAGAGTAGAGTAGGTTAGGAGTCAGTTTGTACGGATAAGAGGGGAAGATATCGGATAAACCCTAGGCTGATTATTTTCGAGTTACGGGGTTTACTTTTTCTTTTGTCATAGTGTTAACCTAACTAGTTCCACCAACTGAGACATTCACAGCTAGGACCCGTCAGTCAATGTTTACGGCGTAAAACTCTCCCCTTTCTACTTGAAAATTTTCTCAACCAGAACTGTTTTTTTAAATCTGATTCACTATGCACAAGGCCCCCGAGGCACAGTTTATTCGCATAGGTGGGGGAAGATAACTTTTAACCATAGACTTGAACAGGTTAAGATTTTAGTGATCGGGGAAACGTCCTCTTGGGAGTTGGTTCCACAGAGCAGTGGTTCCCTGGAAGAAGCTATTCGAGTGGAACTTACTTCTCATCAACGGAATACAGAGGGTGATTTGCTACACTGTGAATGGCATGGTGGGTCCTCGCTTTGAAGGTTATCACTGACAGAATACAGTTCGTCTGAGCACTTTCCATGGAAGGAGCCATAGAGTAATGATGAGGCTTGCCATATACCATCTGTAAGACACGGATTGCAGGACGCCTAAAAATTTGTCACTCACAAAGATGCGGAACCGTTTTTAATTACGCATTGATCGATACAACCATTGAAAATACTGTGTAAAATATGTGTCACAAGACATAAAATATAAAGTTTAAAGCATTTTCTAAAAACAAAACTGTGATGATGCCCCCAGACTTAGCATAAGCCACTTTTAAGACCCCAGCCGCAGCCCCTAACAAAAAACAAAGCCCAAGCATGTTTTTACGTGCAATGAAGATGTGCAATTCTGCCTATTTTTACCGTAAAAATGGACTGTTATATGTTTTAAGTCACTTAAATAACAGGAAAATAATAAAAGAATGTTTTCAATATGCTCTATCGAAAAAATACGTGAATCGAGGGAGTTCTCAGCGAATCATTGTACATATGTTTTTCAGAACAAACACGCAAATATTCGGGGTTTCCGCGAATAACAAGTACATATGTTCTAAAGAAAAATCCGCGAATGTCTGAAGCCCCGGATGCTGAAATGAGAATAGGTGAGTGCCCACTATATATATATATATACATATATATATATAAATAGACAAATAGATAGATATATAGATAGATAGTGTTACGGGCCCTTACCTATAACTACAGAATGAACTCTTCCTAACACTATGTATACTACGCCTCTCAAGAGAGAGAGAGAGAGAGAGAGAGAGAGAGAGAGAGAGAGAGACGAATCGAGTCGAGCCGATAGTAGTTCACTCCAAACCAGACTGACAGTCATACTAACACCTTCCACATCTTGTATTATTATTATTTCGTATAATATATCTTCGTTATTTCTTCTCTTGTGTTCGTGTTTGTTCTTCCTTGGTCCTAACCTGGACCATAACAGATAGATAGATAGATAGATAGATAGATAGATAGATAGATAGATAGATAGAAAGAGAGTGAGCGTAGGGAGAGATCCGTCTGGAACTGAAAGCATTCATAAAAAAACATCATAGTTGGTCGCTCGTGTCCTATTTTTCATTTTTGCGTCATTTAGACGACAATTTATTCATCGCACCCTGTACACATACGCAAAAAATATTACACACAAATAAAACATCTATACAGCAATATAAACATATACATATACATACATATATATAAACCTGAATGCTGAGCATACACGAAACTTATATGAATGGATTCTTTAAATATTCATACACGGAGTGATATATCCACTCACGCACACCGACAGACAATTGCTGTCGAACAGACGTACACAAATATATTAACGTATACATACAAAACGATTTTCATACACACACATAAAGCTTACGGCCACATCATGTTGAAACACCGGCCCCCGTACTATTGTATAGGAATAAAGTGTCGCTGCCGACACTTGAATTTGAACATAGATCGCCACTGTGCAAACACTGGTGAACCCATTATTGAATTAAGTAGACCACGTGACCACAGAGGAAACGCATATATGGAAGGTAGCGTGACGTCTAGATTGATCGCTATTCTTAGTCTATCCTCTACACTATTCGGATCGCTATTTCTACTCTATCCTCTATTACTACACGGATCTCCATTTCTAGTCTATCCTCTATTACTATACGGACCGTTATTCTCTACTCTATTCACTATACTATTTCTCTATTCGAATCACTATACGGATTACTATTCGAGCGAGTATTATCGAGCAAGTACTATTAGTGCGAGTGATATTCGAAGGCGTCTGAAACCAGTATTGTTCAACGGCGTGACTATAGTAGTATCTGCGATTACAAAGTCTCTACTACAACGAGCATTTACGAAAGTGACAACGATTATTCATTGACATCACAAAAGTGGCACCGAGTGTTCGTTGACATCACAAAAGTGGCAATGAGTATTCACATCACAAAACTTACGATCACCGAAGTTAAGCAACGTCGATCCTGGTCAGTATCTAGATTTGGGACCGCTTGGGAATACCAGGTGCTGTAAGCATGGATGTGTGAGTGGGGATAATATCTGGGAATTGTTAATCAGATAGTCGAGCTCCAATTCCTGTTGTGTTTATTGTATTCTCTTATACGCAAATACCCTTGGGAAAGGTATGAATACACTTATTCTCCCCTCATCTATGGGTTAATTAGTAAGACTTGTATTATTGTTTAAACAAAAAAATTCTTACAATGTAAAAATATTTTATGGCTTAAAATAATATACAAAGGGTTGATAAACCATAAAAATTAAATCAGATTTTATAAGCATGTACATCAGCCGCTTAGAAAAATTACTTTGATTTGGAATAAACACAATATTAACATTGTAATATTTTTTGTTTCGTGTTCCTTCATGATGGAAAATAATCATGGCTCTCCACAGCTTCTGTTTATTTAAGAGCTGTGAATTTCCATGCAGTATTAGGAAAGTTAATAGACTTGTTTGTTTATATCAACTCCTGATCAGGTATGAATTCATCCCCCCAGCTATGGGTTAATTAATAAGACTTGTGTCACGAAATCATTATTATACGCACAAAAACTCTTTCAATGTAAAAATATTTTCTGGCTTTAAAAACCTCCAAAGTTTTGATAAATCATAAAAAAAACTCACCAATCAATTAAAAAAAAACATAAGCACAGTTATATATATATATATATATATATATATATATATATATATATATATATATATATATATATATATATATATATATATATATATATATATATATATATATATATATGTATGTATGTTAAACACATATATAAAAACACACTTAAAACATAAGATGTCATTAGTCCCGTAACCCATTAGGGTCAAAGGCGCATAACCTATGGTAGCAGTGGTGTCTCTTGAGCTAGATATCTTGAAGAATGATTTTTTTCTTCTCTTAGTCTACTTGCCACCTCATGGCAAGAGATCGTATCTCTTCTTGTTAACCTATAGCTAACGGGAGAAAAGATGGATTCATGCCTTTCGCAAGGGTATTCCTGAACGTACCGAGCTCGACTGGGAATCGAACTCGGCTCGTTGGTTTCTCTTTCTGCTAGCATATAGATTTATACACAGACGTATACATATAAAGAAACATTCAATGGCACACACGAATGAAGCTAGCGAGAGATGTGCCCTCGGAAAGTAACGTGGGAAACAGAGTGGAAAACCCGGTTTGTGGCGGGAGACTGGACAAAATGAATAAGCGAGAAAAGATGCAAAAAAAAAAAAAAAGATGTCGGAAAAGAAAAAAATATGGCGTCGGGCGTGTGGAACGGCGGTAAAAAGCTATATTGTAATCATTAGCGTTGGCCTTTCCCCACTGCCTCCATTTCTCTATGGTTAGTTCTTTCTTTGCTCGCTTCAGCTCCTTTTTACTGCGGCTTCGAGATAAGACAGAAAAACAAGTGAAAGAAAAGGCTGCCTGCATGGTCCAGCGTTTATCTTCTGATGACATGAGTGGCCTGTGTGAAGCAGATAGCGTCTGCTCCATGCAACCTTAGCCATTTTCGCCCAGTTTCTGGTTCTTTAATATTTTTTCCCCTTGCTTTTATTCCTCGTTTTTATTTGTCAGTTTCGTTGTTTCTTTTACAGCTGTAACTATTCTATTATTGCCATCTTACGGATCAAAAGCCAACCGCTTTCATCTGTTCGCTGTATCGAAGAATCGAAGTGGGGGGACTTCCATAAAAGTGATAGCAATTTTGCTTCGACTCAAACTATGTGCCTCAGTAGTTACGTAGGAGAATAGTGTATCTTGCAAGTTTTTATTTCCTATTGCAGGGTCTTTTTTAATGGTATTTTTGGACAATTTCTTCTTTGTCTCCGCCTTTGCAGATATTATCAAATCGCGTGTATTTTTACATATATTTTAATCAGACACGTGTATATATATATATATATATATATATATATATATATATATATATATATATATATGTGTGTGTGTGTGTGTGTGTGTGTGTGTGTGTGTGCGTTTTGGGGACGTTCATCTAAGAGCATCACTTACAAAAACAGATTTTATACGTTAACATATTTGCTAAGCTTAGAAGGATCCAGCAAATCAAGACACAAAGAAAAAGAATATGAATTGAAAGACTGTGTAGCTTCAGTCTTCCAGTGAAGGCTGGCAATTTGAAAATGAACACCAGTGATTTTATTTTATTTTTTTTTACTTATATCTGAGGACTGAATGTATTTTTTAAATAATTTCATCCCAAGCAAGGCGATAATGCCACTAAGACGCAAAAGGTTACTGACAGTGTAAAAAAAAATATGAGAAAACGTAAGAAAGGATAATAAAAAAACAGGGTTCAGGAAGATGGATAATGGCGAATGATGCGTGCATTTAAAATTTTGAAGATCGTAGGTGGAAAATTGCCATGAAAATATTTATAGAAAAGACAGAGGGAAGCCTTTTCTATAAATACTTTTTTGGTAATTGTTCTGATGAGCTATCCCCTAAGGTACCAAGACTTTATGAATTTAAAAACTAGATTGGCAGCTAGGTCTCATCATTTTACAGCTGAAATGGCTAGATGTAACCGTAAGTTCTATGCTAACAGTTTCTTAATCTGATAAGTATGTTCATGGTAATTGTTCTGATGAGCTCTCCTCTTTGGTACCTAGACTTTATGAATTTAAAAGCAGTACTAGATTGGCAGCTAGGTCTCATCATTTTACAGTTGAAATGGCTAGATGTAACCGTAAGTTCTATGCTAACAGTTTCTTAATCTGATAAGTATGTTCATGGTAATTGTTCTGAGGAGCTCTCCTCTTTGGTACCTAGACTTTATGAATTTAAAAGCAGTACTAGATTGGCAGCTAGGTCTCATCATTTTACAGTTGAAATGGCTAGATGTAACCGTAAGTTCTATGCTAACAGTTTCTTAATCTGATAAGGATGTTCATGGTAATTATTCTGATGAGCTTTCCTCTTTGGTACCTAGACTTTATGAATTTAAGAGCAGTACTAGATTGGCAGCTAGGTCTCATCATTTTACAGTTGGAATGTTTAGATGTAAACATAAGTTCCAGGCTAACAGTTTCTTCTCTCGCACTTCTCGCTTGTGGAACTCTCTTCCGTTTTCTTGCTTCCTTGTCAACTTTGATCTTCAAAAACTTAAATGCAATGCAATCGTATTTTTGAATTCTTGTTCTTTTATTGTTTTATCTCCCTAATATTATATTTTTCTTATATTCTCTCACACACAGTAACCCCTTGCGTCTTAGTGGCTTTATTGCCTTGCTTGCGATAAAATAATTCTTTTTAAAAAAAGAAGAAAAAAGCCGCATCTCGGCGGTGGGAAGGCGACTGAAGTCGAAATGCCAAGTAGGGATCGACAAGATTACATTAGATTCTTTGGATATCGAGAATCCCGAGATATTGCAGGATTTCTAGAACAGATATGGCAGCAATATTCAAATCATAGACGAATGGTACATTTATAAATCTGCTAGATGGATTCTGAAGAATTCTCTGGCATGACACAGAGAACCAAATTTCCTAAGATCTAAGTATTGATTCAATAAAATCACTCCAGTTCATGTGAAACAAAAACGTGAATCCAAGATGTCACAATGAATTGCTCTCATCTAGGTAAATATAAACCATGACGATGGAATACAAAAACTCTTCTCCATTTTGATTCAAAGATAGCAAGTTATTTCTTGCCCCAGTTAACAACTGATCGGAGGTCATTTTCGAGCACAGCTGCCAGTTTAAGTTTATTGGACACATCAGACTTTGAAGACAGGAATAGATAGTCATGTCATCCGTATAAGTACCTAGTTTGGAACTGATGACATCGGAAGGTCGTTGATCAAGATAAGAAACAAAGCATGTTGAAGGATAGAGCCCCTGGAGGGCCCGCGCATTAATATGAAAGACCTACAGTCGTGACCGTTTAACAACGACTTTCTTTACACGATTTATTAAGAACGATTGTACTCTCTACATCTCTGAGATGAGATATTATGATTACTTACATTATTTACATTATTAGGACATCTCTGGTGGGGTATTATCATTAAATACATTATTTATACTATTCGAACTGCTATCATCATCTTCATTGCCTTATTCACATCGTTTCGGTCGTTGTACACTCCGGCCTTCTTCGGGTGTTTGGAATTTCGAATCGAACTCTTTATTTCGTCCACGGAGGTAGATTGTTCTAGTTCCACGTACCATGCCTCTTCCGGGTGTCTCTGTTATTTCCCTCAATGGCAGTGGATAAAGATGTTGGTTAAATCCAGTGAATAGACCCAAAGAGTTGTGAGTTCAATATCAGGCCACAGCAGTTGTGAACCAAACTTGGATAGTTGATTCAAATGGTAATCATATTGTCTTCCAAAATACAACTTAATCAAAACTACAAACATGTATATGCACAACAGCTGAGTATCATCTACCATGTATTCAATTGTGAAATCAAAATAACATATCATTTTTTTTATTAATTCAAAGCCCCCAAGAAAATTATATTCCAGCATTAAATGACCAATAAAGATTTGATATACCGTTAAACAAACAAATCAAAACCTAACTTTAATGTCCGGGTAAAATCTTTCATCTTGCTCATTGCTAATACCACGCAAATTATATCACTGACTGTTTTTATCACAAATGTTTGATTCAGATTATTTAAAGTGATTTTTTTCCAAGGATTTTATAATATTTCCATTCGTAACTTGGAACAAGACAATTAATGATGTCCCCAATAACACATTGCCTAGTGTATAAAAGCGTTGGTTTAATGATCCAAAAATTTGTCACCGAAAGAGTTCAATAGAGGGAACAAAATCTTGGAGAGTTGAGTTACTAACGGCAATTAGCTGAAACTGAGATGTGCAAAGGCATGTCACGTGGAATTAGAACAATATACCCCCGTGGACTAAATGAAGGGTTCGGTTCGAAATTCCAACTAATAATAACTGAAGAAGGATGGGGCGTACAAAGACCGAAACCTCATGAATACGGCAATAAAGATGACGACAACAGTCCAAACAATGTAAAAATTATTATTATAATTCTGCGTGTTCCTTCCTTAGTTATTTAGTCAGTCCATCCGTTACACTCTTCGGTAATGATCTGTATTCGTCGTCTCACTGTGAGCGACTTTCAAAGAAACACCCTTACTCTCCATCACATTCTTGCTGTCAACAAATGCTGGCGATTTTCAAAGAAACAGTCTATTAAAAATGAAAATGTTTTAGGGTGGCCTCTAAATGCCAGTATCGTTAAAAGGTCACGTATTTTAAGGGTTATCTTCCCCTTACTAATTAGAACTTAATTCTAGAAATAAATAATTTTTATTCTATCACAGTTGTTTTGAAACCTTGAATTTCCTTACTGGGAATACCTAGTCAACTTTTTGGGACTGGAATTCGTTCGTTTCATTTCAGTATTTCAACGTGTCTCTAATTATCCTTCAAAATTTTAAATTAAGTTTTACTTTTTTGAATTCCTGTTTCACTAAGTATTTTTATTTATGTATGTATTTTATTTTAGTAGAAAAAATAATTTTTACTTTAACATATCTTTCTAATTAAATTTCTGTCGAAAATTCTTACTTTTTAATTTGCATCTCATTTACTTCAAAATTAGTTTTATATTTAATTTTTATTTCATAATTTTTTAAAGTTTTTAATTTACTTTTACTTCTTTTATTATTTTTTTATTGTTAGAGGTGTTTTGAAACCTTGAATTTAATTTTAAATGTAATGTTTAATTTAATTATTTTTAGACCTTATTTCATTCGCATTTGAAATTAGTCTTCTTTTTTTAGTTGTCAATGGTTTTCAACACAGTGTGTTCAGAATTTTAGCAATTTTTAAAACCGAGAATTAACTTTTGTTTACAAATCTGTCGACAGCTAAAGAATGGCCGATTTTACGAGCGACTATAAAAATCGATTCAAATCACTATAAATTGTATTTGAAATACACCAGAGTATTATGTTTACTGTAAATGGTAAATTTAATCCTTTAGCTATCAATTAAAGATAATGAAAGCTTCAAGAAAGCTTTTCTATTTATAAAAAAAAAATTATTTTAAACCTTAGGTATCTCAAAAAAGTGAAGCTTCCTATTTTTGTGCTTATAAACTGCATTCATCATGAACTGGCGACCAAAAGTGGAAGCTGCTAACACGAGAATGAGACTCTACAGTCAGAGTATAAGGCAGCGATGATATAGATAGGATCGTAACAACTGAAATTCCTGATGCCAATGATGATCCAGTTTTGCCTGATTTAGTAAAAAAATGCATCATACATGGTCCTTGTGGAAAAGAGAACCCTTGTTCATCTTGCATGGAAAATGGCTCGTGCCAAAAGAAATTCCCAAAGAACTACAGAGTTGAAACGCTTCCGAATTTGAATGGCTATCCAGAGTACAGAAAATGCAATACTGGAGTCATAGTTCAAGCTGGACATCATTCAGTTGACAATAAGAACGTTGTGTCGTACAATGCCGACCTGCTGAAGAAGTACAGATCTGGCATTAATGTAGAAATTTATTCATCGGTGAAAAGCATTAAATATATCTTCAAGTACGTGTACAAGGGACATGACTCTGCTTCTGTTGAAGTAAGAGACATCCCAGCGGCAGATCGTGAGCAGAATCAAACTAACGATGAAATTAATAACTACCTTATTTGCCGATATGTCTCTCTTCCGGAAGCTTTGTGGAGACTGTCAGATTTCGAGCTACACGCCACATCTCTCAATGTCTACAGACTTGCTATACACCCTGAAGACCATCAGAAAGTTTACTTTCACAAAGGCAACGCTCAGCAAGCTACTCAGGAACAGACGGACCGTGACACTACCCTCACTGCACGGTTTAAACTGAATGAGCGTGATGATGATGATGATGATGATGATGATGATGATGATGATGCAAGGAACCATACGCTGACATTCAGCCACATTATGTGTTTAATAAGCGCCGTAGAAGACGGAGACCAAGGGAAAGGAAAACGAATATCATCAGTAGAATGTATACGGTGAGCCGAAGAGGCACAGACAAATTTCTTTTGCGAATATTGCCGCTGCATATTTCTGGCACGATGAGCTTTCAGGATTTGAGCACTGGAGACGGAGAAATCTTGCCAGCATTTAAGGCAGCATGCCTGAGATATGGTCTTCTCTCAAACGATGACAAACTGGAACATGCATTGATGGAATCTGCTTCCTGTCGGACGCACTTAGAGTTGCGTGTTATGTTTTTCGGCGATGTGCACTTATGAACCCTGCAAATGCTCTTCACCTGTGAACCACTCACAAGGAATCCATGATTGAAGATTTCTTGCACCGGTGCAGACAATGCAGAAAAAATGGCACTGCACTCAATCAATGCAATGCGTACAAAGACCGAAACGTCGTCTCAGAAATATAAAGAGATCCTGAAGAAGACTGGAGCGTACAACGGCTGAAACGTCGTGAATATGGCAAATGAAGATGAGGACAACAGTCCGAACAATGTAAATAGTGTAAATAATTACAATATCTCATACAGAAATATAGAGAGATCCTGAAGAAGGCTGGAACGTACAACGGCTGAAACGCCGTGAATATGGCAAATGAAGATGAGGACAACAGTCCGAACAATGTAAATAGTGTAAATAATTACAATATCTCATACAGAAATATAGAGAGATCCTGAAGGAGGCTGGAGTGTACAACGGCTGAAACGTCGCGAATATGGTAAATAAAGATGAAGACAATCGTCCAAACGATGTAAATAGTGTAAATAATTACAATACCTCATATCAGAAATATAAAGAGATCCTGAAGAAGGCTGGAGCGTACAACGGCTGAAACGTCGTGAATATGGCTAATAAAGATGAGGACAACTGTTCGAACAATGTGAATATGTTAAGTACTCTGTCATTATTATTAAGCATTATCGTAACTCTTCTGATGAGCTTTTTACTTCTTTTTTACTCTAGTGCCCTGATTACATTAATTTAAGCTTGCTACGAGATTGTCAAATTAGTTTCATCATTTTACTGTTGAATGAGCTAGAGGCAACCGCTACTTCTACTCTAACACTTTCGTTTCTCACACTTCTCACTTGAGGATCTCTCTTCCGGTTCCTTGTTTCCCTGATAATTATAATCTACAAATATTTAAATTCAACGTCAAACGCCATCTCTTCTTGAGCCCGGTTCATTTTTGTCTTACCCAATAAAGTCTTCTCATTCTCTTTCACTTCAAGTACCCCTCTTGTATCCTTGTGGCATTATCACCTTGCTTGGGGTGAATTGATTAAATATAGATAAATAAATAAATAATAACCAGTCAGGAATTTAATAATATTCGTTTTTTTTTGCAGGAGGTATTCTGAACTAATTTGAATGAGATTTGATTTTTTAACGGCATATCAAAATCCTTATGTGTCATTTAATGCCGAAATTTAATTTTCATGGGAGTTTTGAAGTAATAAAATTATGATAAATGTTATTCTGCTTTCACATTTGAGTACATGGTAGATGATACTCAGCTTTTGAGCATATACATGTTTGTGTGCAAATAATTACTAGAGGCAGTGATATGTGTGTTTTATGTTGTAGTTTTATTGAAGTTATATTTTGGAATACAGTTTGATATTAAAGGAGACCAATGAAGAAAGAAAAAGATTATAAGTTATGTACCCTCAAGGCTATCATTGGGGGTAGATTAGGACGGTAAGAAGTAGGAACTGTGTGGTCATAGTCATTGTTTTATTGTCTTTGTTCTAGTGATAATTTATGGCTAATAAGAAATGCTTAAAACAGTGACAATCTAAAGAATTACTTATATTAAAAAGGGAACGTACATTTAATGCTGAAATTTAATTTTATTGGGAGCTTTGAAGTAATAAAGATATGCTATGTTATTCTGCTTTCACAGTTGAATACATGGTAGATGATACTCAGCTTTTGAGCATATACATGTTTGTATGGAAATAATTACTAGAGGCAGTCATGTGTGTTCTATGTTGTAGTTTTGTTTAAGTTATATTTTGGAATACAGTTTGATTTCTTTAACGAATTGTATGATATTATAAAGATTAATGTCATAAAAGGGTTCCTTCATTACTTACATTATTCGGACTGTCATCCTCATCTTCATTGTCATATTCACAGCGTCTCGGCCGTTGTATGCCCCGGCCTACTTCAGGTGATTGGAATTTCGAACCGAGCACTTTCTTTCATCCACAAGGGATAGGTTTTTCTAGTTCCACGTGCCCTGCCGCTTCCGTGTGTATCGGATATTTCCCTTTAACACAACTCTCCTAGTTTGGTCCGCCACTGCTGAGGCCTGGTATTGAACTCACAACTCTTTATGTCTAATCGTGTTGAGTTAAAGGGAAATGACTGAAGCATCCGGAAGAGTCATGTCACGTGGAACTAGAACAATATACCCCCGTGGATGAAATAAAGGGTTCGATTCGAAATTCCAATCAGCTGCAGAAGGCCGGAGCTAACAACGACCGAAACTTTGTGAATATGGCAATCAAGATGATGATAACAGTCTGAATAATGTAAATAATGTCAGTATTCATAATATATCATCAAAGAGATATAGACAGGTGTTCTTTCATGTTGGTTATTTGGTTGGTTTTGTTTAGCGGCATATCAACCACTATGGGTTATGAAACGTCGGAATGTAAATATTTTGAAAAGAGTTTTATGGCTTCAACTGAATATATTTCGAACGCAATTGCATGCCTTCAACTACAGATAAAATGCAT
Organism: Acanthosepion esculentum; assembly: GCA_964036315.1. Classification (NCBI taxonomy): domain Eukaryota; kingdom Metazoa; phylum Mollusca; class Cephalopoda; order Sepiida; family Sepiidae; genus Acanthosepion; species Acanthosepion esculentum. The sequence continues at coordinate 81,246,059 of OZ038510.1, forward strand.
TGTTGGTCATTTTGCTATAAAATGCTTTCTTGGTCATTTTACAATAAAGTGGACTGTTGGTCATTTTACTATAAAAAAGTATTCTTGGTCATTTTGCAATCAAATGTATTGTTGGTCATTATACTATAAAATATATTGTTGGTCATTTTGCTTTAAAATCTATTGTTGGTCATTTGAATATAAAATGTATTGTTGGTCATTTTACTATAAAAATATATTGTTGGTCATTTTACTATAAAATGTATTACTGGTCATTTTACTATGAAAATAAATTGTTCATTTTACTACAAAAATGTATTGTTGGTCATTTTACTATAAAATGTATTGTTGCTCATTTTGCTTTAAAATATATTGTTGCTCATTTTACTATAAAAATGTATTGTTGGTTATTTTACTATAAAAATGTATTGTTGGTTATTTTACTATAAATATGTATTGTTGGTTATTTTATTATAAAAATGTATTGTTGGTCATTCTACTATAAAATGTATTGTTGGTCATCTTACTATAAAAATATTGCTGTTGATTTTACTATAAAAATATATTGTTCTTCATTTTACTATAAAATTATATTGTTGGTCATTTTGCTATAAAATGTATTGTTGGTCATTTTGCTATAAAAATGTATTTTAATACTTTCATAGAGTTTTGTTTTTGTTTGGCGGGGGGTTACTATTTGGCTCTAATTCGGACCCCCTTAACAGATGCTACCACCCCGGGTCAAGGAGAACTTTGGAACAGCAGCAATTAAGAAGTGGTTCCGCGTTCCTTAAAACGTCCAATCTCCCAGTCAGAGGTCTTGCTGCCGGATTTAGTTTATCGTCATGCCCTGGACTAATATTATCAGAAATTTGGTTATATATAAACATTTATAAAATGTACTGTATGTTTAGAGTTAACTAGTAAATATGGATTCGGCATTTTTACTCAGCGTTCCAATATTATCCGAGAAAAAGTTACCTTGTATCAAAACATCCGTCGACCAGTGTAATATCGTAAACATTTTCTAACTGCATATTTTTTATGCTCGTGACTTCTGTCATTGCCAAGTTCACTTGCACATACGTTTTCGATACAGCTTTATTGACACCTGATTTATTTGAGTTCATGCCTGCACGTTTTCTGTGTCGTGAGTATCGATTTTCCATATTCGAAGTTATTTACAGACTAACATCGGTGAAGAGAACAGAGATTCTTGCATGGCGAATAATTGGCCATTGTCGTTCCCGCCTCTGCTGCTGCTGCTGCTGCTGCTGCTGTTTCTAAAGTAATATATCTGAGTGTTTGTTTGGTCCGTTATAATAACAACTTCATCCATGTTTGCCCCCTTCATCCTATGCTTCTCCTCTCATCCATACTTTTGTTGTGGCCACGATTTACAGAACAACCTTAGTCTGGGGTTAATCTCTTCTTTGTCCAACGATTATCAGTCAAATCAGCCTGGTAACGGTCTAATATCTATTTGCATATATCTTTATCTCGAAGACCTATTTACATACTTATATCTAGATATACTATTTGCATTTTTATTGCAATGCCGGTACACGCGTTAAATGCACACGATTAATATGCATTGGCAAAGTTTTGCTTTCTTAAAACAAATGACTGATCACAAGAACCAAGTAAGATGGAAGGATATTGAAAATTCGTTTATGTAGCCATTTGCAGATGTGAGAAATTGTCGGGAAATCAAAACAAATAAATACATAAATATTAATTCAAATAAAACGTCTAAAATTGTGGGCGGCTTGTGTCTATCTGACGATGAAGCAGTCAATATTATCAAGATTTTAATCATTTCTCCCGGAACAAGGTAATAAAACCACAAAGACTCTAAGGGGTACTAAAATGAAACAAGCCGAGAAACAATTTATTCTGACGATAGGACAATAAAAAAAAAAGAGAATCCAACGCGACAGAAGATGATAGAGCATAGAAAAAACACCGGAAATGATTTCCACAAGCGAGGAGTGCAAGAGAAGAAACTATCAGAATAGAACTTACGGTTACGTCTAGTAATTTCAACAGTAAAGACCTTATCTGTTAATCTAGTAATGCGCTTAAATTCAGAAAGCCGAATCACCAAAGAATGCTTATCAGAAAGAATTACCATAAAATATATTTATAGAAAAGTTCCAGGGGGGCTTACGCTGCGGGAAAGTGACCGAAGACGAGTTGCCAGGCCAGGACCGATAACATTGCAGATTCTTGTCTGGATTTTGTTAATAATCTCTAGATTCATACAGCAGAGCAGATGTGGCAGAAATATTCAATCCACGAAGGAATGGTAGACTTAAAAATGGGTAAGATAGATTCTGGAGAGATAAATTTTCTAGCACGACTCAGTAAACCAATCTTCCTAGCAGAAGATCTAGCAATTGATTCAATATACTCTTTCCACTTTCTGTCAGAAGGCGCAATGTGTTGCTTTCCTAATGATTAGCATCAACCATGCTGATAGAAAGCCGAAAAAAAGTACTTTATGACGATTAAAGAGCAGATTGGTTTTGCAGGTTTTAAAATTAAGAAGCCAATTTGTGTCTTAGTTAACAGCATATACAAAATAAAGCACTTAAGATAGAAAACTGTTACTGTTGTGGTTGGAGCTTTGGGTCTGGTATATAAAGGAACTCAACAATAAATCAACAAGATCCACGGGGCACCATCTTTCCAGGACATGTAAAAAATAGTACTAAAAAGCACAGTCCCTATCCTGGTAAGAGCTTTGTCCATTTAAGTTTTTGTTAATAGCTATCTTTTGTTTAGTCTAAGTGGAAACAACAAATAATCATATCGTTCGCTTGCCCGATGTTCATCAGTTATTAATCGGCACGTGATTAGAAAACAAATATGGATCAAAAAGTACTTCAATAATTTAGATTTCTCAAATACAGTGTTTCTAGTATTGTATGGATCAGAAAGTTGGACATGATCTGTACGTCTTGAAAGACGACTGGATGGAACATATACAAAGCTATATAGAAGAATCCAACATCAGTTAGAGAGCCCATGTAACGCTTAACACAATTTACGGGGAACTGGGACCAATCTCTTTTAAGCTGAAACAAAAACGATAACAGTTTGCCGGGCACTGCCATCGAGTGGACAGGGAAATCGTCTCAGCCTTGCTCCTATGGCATCGTTCTGGAAGTGTCTTCTCAAGAAAATTGACTTTCCTAGACACTATAGATCAGGACTCAGGGGTTGGACATTGGGTATCTGGGGACGGCAATACAGGACTGAAAAGTGTGGAAAGGGATTGTCAATAGATTTCCGATCAACCACAGGGGGAACGAAGGATGATGATGATGGTGAAGAGATATAAAGCAATAAGAGAGAGAGAGAGAGAGAGAGAGAGAGAGAGAGAGAGAGAGAGATGGGGTGAGAGAGAGAGACACACACACACAGATAAAGCAATAAATGAGAGAGAGAGAAAGTAAGAGGTATGAGTTTCCCGGATACTGCCACCGATGTTGACGAAGAGATATGAAGCAATGAGAGAGAGAGAGAGAGAGAGAGAGAGAGAGAGAGAGAGAGAGAGAGAGAGAGGGGGGAGAGAGAGGGGGAGAGAGAGGGAGAGAGAGGGGGAGAGAGAGGGGGGAGAGAGAGAGAGAGAGAGAAATAAAGTACTGCCACTGAAGCGGATAGGGAAATCCTCTCATCCTTACTCTAATGGCATCCTTCTGGAAGTGTCTTCTCATGAACATTGACTTTTCCCAGACACAATAGTTCGGGACTCAGGGTTGGGCATTGGGGGATCTGGGGACAGCAATACAGGACCGAACAGTGGGGAAAGGGATTGTCAAAGGAGTTCCGACCAACCACAGGGTGGTTGGATGATGATGATGATGATGATGATGGTGGTGATGATGATGATGATGGTGATGATGATGGTGATGATGATGATGGTGATGATGATGATGATGATGATGGTGGTGGTGGTGGTGGTGGTGGTGATGATGATGATGATGATGGTGGTGGTGGTGATGATGATGATGATGATGATGATGATTATGATGATGATGGTGGTGGTGGTGGTGGTGGTGATGATGATGATGATGATGATGATGATGATGATGATGATGATGGTGATGATGATGGTGATGATGATGGTGAATATTGATGGGAGTTTCTTTACTAACAGTTGTTTAAATCCATGCGGGAATCAATACCTTGATTATATCATTTGCCTGTTTAGTTACATGTATTATCCATTTTAATTGTTGCTTTTGCAAGTCTTCAAGGGAGTTTTTTTTTTTTTGTTGTTGTTGTTTATTTGGCACAGTTCTTTGTTTGGGTTTTTATAGCGCCAGTCTATATGAACTGGTGGAAGAGTTTTCGTTTTTAAGACCAAGGTGATTCATTCACTGAAAGTCATTTTTACTCATTGATCTGCGGAAACGGTTTCTTTATAGATGACAGTTAATGACATTTCTCAACAAGTTTGATGTTATGCGTGACATCCACATGAGAGTCTAGATCTGAGAAAGCGATAAAAAACAGGATTCGAGTTTTCAAGTTAATATTTTTGTAGCATCGTGCTATGTTGGCCGAGAGTACCTCTGGCGCCACCTATCCTATGTTTGATTTACTTATCTTCTATATTACTTTCTTATAATTAAGTCATATACCGAAGGATTTATGACCCGGCATGTGATTATAAATCAAATGCAGCCCAAAAAGTAAATAAAAACCCAAACATAATAATAATAATAATAATAATAATAATAATAATAATGTTGACCATCTGTATGTGCCCAAATCCGAAGGTGGTAGAGGATTAGTTCAACTAGAACGATCTTACAAAATCAAATTATTCGGTCTTCAAAGATACCTGGAAACTACAGAAGACTGGATGATAATCTGCGTCAAAGAATATGAAAGAAATAAGAAACTTTATTCAGTAATAAAGCTTCCCAACAAATTCCAAATGGAATTCTGATTGGGTGCAGAAGTGAAAGTAAACCATAATATATCTACTGCAGCGGCAAAGAGCCTAAAAAATGCAAAATCGATGACAAGATAAGCCTTTTCATGGTTAATACTCTGTCCATAGCAAGTAAGCTGACGTAGACAAACCCCGTACCGAACAGTGGTTCCGTAGTGTAGGGTTTTATTTTTACTGCACAGGACCAATGCTTGCAAACGGGAAATTACTAAGCACACATATTGAAAAAGTTTGTTAACCCGAAATGCAGATTCTGTGATGAATTGACCATCTTGTATAAGATTGCACAGTGTTAGCATCCACTGAATATAAAACCCCGGCCTGATATATTGGGTCAATATTTGCATTCGAAAATATGCACCTTTTACACCGCCCACCATCCACGCTTACAGCACTTAGTATTCCCAAGCGGCCTCCCCTCTAAGTACTGACCAGGCTCGACGTTGCTTAACTTCGGTGATCATGCAGCAAGCAATGTTTCAACGTAACGTGACCCTAAGCTTAAAATATATTCTTAAAATAAAACACATAAAATTGTGTATATCTGATCTTTATTCAAAAAAATATTGTAAAAAAAAAAAAAATCTTTTGTCTTAAGCAGTTAAAAATGACGCAGGCGCAGTTTGAAATATTACAGTAAGAAAAAAATCGTCAATTCCGATACCCCTGTAAAAATCAGGGATTGATTTAACATTGATATATGGAAAAGGACCCACTTCTAAATCAAAAATATTATTATTTTTTTTTTTATTCTGATGTCTTAGTTCCAGAATAATCTAAAGCAGTCATCACCGGGCCATATGCGCCTCACGTAGGAATTTTGTCCGACCCGCCAAATTAACAGCGTAACACTAATTGTCTAATTAATTCATCAAAAAATTGGCAGAAAATTATCATCTGGAGTTAATGCGACGAATTATTAAAATCAAAATTTAATTCCGAATTCACTGCTGACTTCTACAAGAAATATGTGTTGCCAAGCGGAAAATATAAAAACTCATTGAATAATGCGAAAATGATGGTATCACTATTTGGAATTATATCTATCATTCTATCTATCTATCTATCTATCTATCTATCTATCTATATTTATATATATATATATATATATATATATATATATATATAAATGAAGAGACGACAGGCTGTATCATGCTAGACGCAATCATCAGGCCGCGAGTGTTGGATTATTCTTCGACTATTTATGTATGGGTCAGTGGTGCATTGTGGGTAATCCATTCTGGCGGTTATTTTGGCGGGAGTGGCTTGTTTATTTATTTATTTGGGTTAATTTATTTTACTTGTTTTTCATTTTCATTTTTTATTTTATATATTTATTATATAAAAAGTCGATGAAAAACCCAACAGACGCGGCCTGGCGATTGCGTCTAGCATGAAACAGCCTGTCGCCTCTGAGCGTTGACTTCAATGTTCACTTTTATATTTATATATGCATAAATAAAGTGTGCTATATTTATGGGATAAAGTGCTCAATGTCAGAGTGCTCAATGCCTGCCGATTCTCAGTGTTGACTTCAATGTTCACTTTTATATTTATATATATATATATATATATATATATATATATATATATATATATATATATATATATATATATATATATATGTGCTGAAATATAGTTTAAAGTGTGCTATATGGGATAAAGTGCTCAGAGATAGAGGTCGTCTGCCGATTGCGTCTAGCATGAAATAGCCTGTCGCCTCTGAGTGATGACTTCAATGTTCACTTTTATTTACATACGGTCTATCGCAGATATTATGGTAGCACTTTATTCAATAGATATAGCACACCGTAAAACTATATTTCTCCCTATATATATATATATATATATATATATATATATATATATATATATATATAATCCTAAAGAGCCAGGAACTACCTACCTGGGTTTCATGTAAATGGATTTGCAGGGTAAACTATTTTTATTTAATTTTTATTTAACTTTTCTCTACTTATCGTATTGAGCACGCTAGATTTTATCTTAGCTATATATATATATATATATATATATATATATATATATATATATACTATATATATATATATGTATATATGTATATATATATATATATATATATATATATATATATATATATATATATATATATGTAAGAAATTTATCCCGTATATCTCGCACACTTTAAAACTATATTTCTTCATATATATATATATATATATATATATATATATATATATATATATATATATACACTTCAAATAAAAGCCTTTTGAATAATGTGAAAATGATGGTAAAATTATTTGGTAGTACATTTGCTTGTGAACATCAATATTTGAAAATGAAACATTTCTCCCACCCTGATGTGGAGAAGTTATCGAACAATAAACAGAAACAAGTGTTTCTTTAAACAATTCGCCATTTCTAACCGTATTTCGTTTGTAGTAAGGAATTTGAATTTTTTGTTGTTACTTGCTATCCTGGTATTCCTGTCCTAAAATAAAGTCGCTCATTTAAATAATATAGCATTAACTTTGTTGTTTTTTCTTTAAACCTCCAGACCAAGGCAGCCTTATGAATGGAGCTGTCTGAGATCACGACAATTTATTATAGTACATTTGATATGATGGCTTTTGTCCAAGATACTGGATAGATTTCTGACCCGATCTCGCCATAATTTTGCCGACCCCTGGTCTAAAGTATGCTAATCTTTAAAAATTATTTCTTCAAATTTATTCCCTATTTTTTTTTTTTACCAGTGCACCGGGCAATTCAAATCGTGACATTATTGCTTGAGTTACAAAACTTTGTTTTATATGGGTGTTATAAAACTCTCACCGATTCATTAGCTTCACCAACCCGACATTTGAGTCATCTGAGTAAAAACAATTAAAGGTCTTTGCTTTCATTTTGTTATTTTAAAAGTGCTTAGCCTGTTGATAGCATAAGGAGGACGATCTTGCTTTGAGGCGGGAAAGTGTTGTACAAAGTTTACACATTTTTTGATGAGTATACATTTCAGAGGAGGTCTTAGCGAAAACACTTATCAGTTTCAAACAATGGACGTTATTTTTATTGTGAATCGTTGAAAAGGTGGAAGATTATGTCAAACTCGTTTAAAGTGCGCCCTTCGCTCTGACGCGGGAATGCGAACACTTCAAATATCAAGGCTAACACTGCCTTTCATCTTCAGAATCAATTGTAAAACAATTGTAGGCGAATACGCGAAAAGCTTACATTCTTCCACGTAGGAATTTGTTTTACCTTATTGTTCATGAAGGAAGTCTAAATTACATGGCGTTCTTTCAAAATGCTTCGAGCGGTTCAGCTGTGAATGTGTTTGGATGTTTTCCTAGTGAATTTTCCTACATTGTTGTTATTGTACTTGTTCGTCTATGTGACGTGTCCCTTCAGGACGTGAGTGATTATAGCTCTCCACAATTTTCTTAATTTTTAGGTACGCTTTGTTTAACGACGAATCAACTCCTTATGAGACATTTAATGACGAAATTTAATTTTCTTTGGAGCTTTGGTAATTTTTTTTAAATGTATTTATTTAAAAAAATACTATTTTTTTTCAATGAAACTGTTTATTGCTGATAATATTTTACTATAAAAATGTATTTTTCATAGTGTTTTGACCCCAGTTTGGGGGTTCACTATTTGCCCATAGCTGAGACCCTAACGGATGCCACCATCTCGAGTCAGAGTAGCCCGGAGAACAACAGCAATTAAGAGGTGGTTCCACGGTCCATAAAACCTCCCGATCAGAGGCCTTGCTGTCGGGTGTAGATGTCGTCATACCCAGGACGAGTAGCTCTTAGTAAGATTTTACTTTTTACCATCAACCCTACTAGGTAGGTTATGAGCTGTTTCTTCTGTCTCAGGCCATTAATATGCCCTGTGAGGGTCGCACTATCTGAGCCCACTTTCCACATTACGCTCCCTTAGAAATCCCAACTGTCTCCTTTTCTTCTTCTTCTTCTTCTTCTTCTTCTTCTTCTTCTTCTTCTTCTTCTTCTTCGTCTTCTTCTTCTTGTTCTTCATCTTCTTCTTCTTGTCCTCTTCTTGTTCTTCATCTTCTTCATCTTCTTCTTCATCTTCTTTTCTTTATCTGCTTCTTCTTCTTCATCTTCATCTTCTTCTTCTTCATCTTCTTCTACTTCTTCTCCTCCTCCTTCCTCTTTTATCTTCATCATCTTCTTATCCTCCTCCTCCTCCTCCTCCTTCTTCTTCTTCTTCTTCTTCTTCTTCTTCTTCTTCTTCTTCTTCTTCTTCTTCTTCTTCTTCTTTATCTTTGCAACAACGCTCTTACTGCCTGTTTAGTCAACCATTTAGGTTACAAGCTGTTTCTTCAAAACGTCCTTTGGGTGTTACATTCTCTAAGCCTTCATTCTTAATTATGTGACCTAGAATTTTCAACTGTTTCTTGTTGTTGTTGCCGTGTCACTTCAGGACGTGAATGATTATTGCTCTATAAGTTCACCGTCAGACTAAAGTAATGCTTTTGTTAAAAATTATTTAAACACAATAATAAATATAAAAATAATATTAAATAATAATAAAAACATTAATAATAAAAATAAAATAAGAACAATGATAAAAATGAAAATGACTACAAACAATAATAGTAAAAACATGAAATTCTAAATGTGTAAAGAAGGAGAGAAAAAGAGTGAGATACAATGAGAGAGAAAGAGAGAGAGATATAGAAAGAGATACAGAGAAAGAAATAAAGACAGAGAGCGATAGGAAGAGAAAGAAAGAGAGAGAAATAGAGATATCTAGACAGAGAGAGATAGAAAGAAAGAATGAGAAAAAGAGAGAAAAAAAGAGATAGAGCTAGAGACAGAGAGGAGAACAAAAAGTTTTTCTGACCAAAATCTCACTATAGATATCGAAGAATCCTGAAGGAATCTACTTACCATTTGATATACACTGTGGCTTGAACGTGACTGAAGATCATTTCTCAGTTTTCAAATAACGTTCTAGTTTGGAACGCTCTGTCGATTAATAAATTATCCATCAGGTTGGGTGATCTGTGAAGTTATTCCATATTTTAGAGAAACGTTAGTTGCCGCAATTATTCTCATCAGGAGACCCCTCGCCCATTAGGGTCATAGGGATATCACACGTACTGCAGCCGCAAAAACAGTGGTGTTTTCCGGACAACAGAGCCAGACGGGTTACAAACTACTATCCATGTAACTGAATATGTTAGCCCTAACACGAATATTGAGCACTTTTCACTACGTACTGCGTATAAGATATATATATATATATATATATACAGTGTAACCCGGATATAAGATACACTGATATAAGAGAAACCCGGATATAAGAGAGATGTTCTCTGGTCCCAAATTAGAGCCATACTTACCTAAATAAAATAGACCAAACACGGATATAAGAGAAACCCGGATATAAGAGACATTTTCTCCGGTCCCGACAACTCACTTATATCCTGGTTACACTGTATATATATATAAATATAAAAGTGAACATAGAAGTCAACACTTAGAGGCGACAGTCTGTTTCATGCTAGATGCAATCGTGGTCCGACGATTGCATCTAGAATGAAACAGACTGTCGCCTCTAAGTTTTGACTTCTATGTTCACTTTTATATTTACACACGGTCTATCTCTGATATTGAGCACTTTATCCCATAAATATAGCACACTTTAAGACTATATTTCTTCATATATATATATATATATATATATATATATATATATATTTAGATATAGATAGATAGATAGATAAATAGAGAAACAGAGAGATATAGAGATAGATATGTAGATAGATAGAAAGTATATATGTGTGTCTGTATATATATATATATATATATATATATATATATATATATATAGAGAGAGAGAGAGAGAGAGATAGATAGATAGATAGATAGATAAACAGAGAGATATAGAGATAGATAAATAGATAGACAGTATATATATATATATATATATATATATATATATATATATATATATATATATATGCAGATATGTAGAAAAATAGGAAAGAACACGTTAGATAAATAATCCGGGGTTCTTTAGTATTTTTGTTTTTATTTTTAAAAAACAGTGCTTCATATAGAAGTAGAGCTTAAATTATAATTATTTAAAAAATATATGATTCCTTCGCTACATAAGAGTTCTCATGTTTCAAAAACGAGAGCCGAAATCCTCAATATAATTATTAAAATTAAATTGAATTAAGGTATCAAGCCCTGTTTCATCGTCAAGCGAAAATTTAGGAATAACCAATCTTGAAATTTACGCATCTTTATAAGCATGTTCATTCGTCAAATTAATTACTATGGAAACGGCTGGAGCAACCATTTTGATAAGGGGTAGAAGAGTTAGTTTGTATCCACATTTCAGTCACCTTCGGAAAGAGGTCAAGCCGAGGTAGGCTCGGGTTTTCCATTTCAAAGCGAATGATGGCATTCATGTATGCATATCGTCTGGTCAGTCACAGAGAAAGATAGCTTTTGGCACCATAATATGTCGTTAAGTGTCTAGAGAATTTTATTTTATTTATTTATTTTTATTTATTTATTTTATATTTTTTCGTATGGGCTGTTTCATATATAAACGCGTTGCACTGAACTACAATTTGTTTTCTTTTGACAACTTCATAAAGGGTTTTTCTATCTTATGATGTGGTTAAGCTTTTAAACCTTTTATTATAATATGAAATTTAATTTTTTTTATGCTAATTATTTAATGCGAAAATTTGTTGATGCCGGCAAAAAACCGTTAACTCATGTGCATGGTTTAATTAATTTTCATTATTTAGAAACTTAATAATGTGTAGTTTTTCATGTAGGCCCTAAAGGACATGGGCCATCCCAGGTTTTACAAGTTCTTGTTCTATTTATTATTTTCCATTTTACTTTTGGTGTTTTATTCGTTTATTTTAAATGCCAAAAATATTTGGATAGGGATGTCTGATTTCTATTTCTAATATTGTTGAAGGAGCTTTTGTGTTGTCTCCATCTAATTTTAAATTCATTCTTCGTTGAACCAATGTATATCCTATCAGTGTTAGGGCTCTCAATGGATGAGATAGTGCATTGGTATACCACGGATTTTGTGCTGCATTTATTTTCCAACGAGCAGTCTTCAGGGTTTCTACAATCACATAATTTTTCATTATTTTGTCTAATTTTAGTTTAGGAGTTTTCTTAATACTGTTTTGGCATGCGTATTTTCCAGGATTTTATTATTATGTTTTTATTTTTATTCTTTCTAGATTTTTAGTGCAACCGTAACTTAATTTTAAGGTGTTTTATTAAAGATCTTGCTAAGTCTGCTATTAGTATGAAAGGGTTTTTCAATTAAAGCTAGGAACTTATGTCTTAGCTTAATACTAACCATTTGGTTGAACGGAGGGGTATACCAAATGATTTTTATTTTCCTGTTTTTCTTCTGGTTAGTACTCTTGTTTCTATAATTTATGTTAGCGTTTTTGGGTGTACACACAAGGGATTGTACAAGGGATTGGGTGTATACACAAGGGATTGTACAAGGTACATGGTTCGTACCTACCTCACAGAAAACCTAACATTAATCTCATGCATGTAAACCCTAAATCAAACCACCCTCCATCTATAATTAAGCATATACCCACATCAATAGAGAAAAGAATCAGCATGAACTCCGCTAATAAGGAAATATTCCAACAACACAGTAATTTTTATAACACAGCCCTAAAAAAGAGCGGATACAAAAATATTAATTTCATAGTCTAATAAAACGTTTAAAAGCTTAACCCAATCATAAGATAGAAAAACCCTTTATGAAGTCGTCAAAAAAAACAAATTGTAGTTCAGTGCGACGCGTTTATGTACGAAACAACCCTTTAAGAAAAGAAAAGAAAAAAATATAAATAAATAAATACATAAAATAAAATAAAATAAAATTCTTTAGACACTTCACGACATATTATGGTGCCAACAGCTATCTGTCGCTGTGACTGACCAGACGATGTACGTATATGAATGCCATTATTCGCTTTGAAATGGACACCCCCACCGTACCTCGGCTTGACCTCCGAAGGTGACTGATATGTGGATAAAAATTAACTCTTCTGACCCTTATCAAAATGGTCGCCCTAGCCGTTTCCATAGTAATTAATTTTGCGAATGAACATGCTTATAAAGATGCGTAAATTTCAAAATTGGTTATTCCTAAATTTTCGCTTGAGGATGAAACGCCTTGATACTTTAATTCAATTTAATTTTAATAATTATATTTCGGATAAAAGGATTTCGGATCTCGTTTTTGAAAGATGAGAACTCTTATGAAGCGAAGGAATCATATTTTTTTAAAATAATTATATATATATATATATATATATATATATATATATATATATATATATATATATATATATCTATACAAGGTTACCAAAAAAGTTCTGTCCGTTTTAAAGGAAAAAAAAGAAAACGCTTTACAGTATGTGTAACTTATATTTAGTCTTCGAAGTAATCACCATCGGCATCCAGCACCTTCTGCCAACGTGTCTCCAGCTGTTCAATGCCCTTGCTGGCTCCTTCTGGCGCAATGCCTGTTGCACACGTTTCAATTGCTGCGAGTATAGGTCTCCAGTAACCATTTGGCCCGTTGGTAGCAGCTCTTAATGAACTACTTGACGACCTGTCCACCAGACACAAAGCATAATCTTGCGTAGGTGCATAGGCGGTCTTGCGGTGTGAGGGAGAGCATCCTGAGGAGACAATGTTTGGAACGCTTGGGAGTTTCGTACAGAACCGTGGCCAGCGATATAGAAGGCCTATTCGATAGTGACGTGAGTCACAAATGTAGTCCATGCAGGGAAACAGACAGTAATCATAATGTAACGAAAAATTGTAAGAAAAAATTGGTTTTAGAAAGCTTTTTAAAAATACATTTATAAAATAAAGAAACAGAATTGGATTTTATACAAAACTTTATTTCATATTAATTCAAAAAAAATAACCGATAAGAAAATATGTCGTTGCTGAATGTTTTGTTAAAGTAGAGAAATTAAACATCATGTAGCATTTCATTAAATTTTAAAGACTGAAATTCGTTCATTATTTTATTTGTTTCCAATTTGAAAACATTTTTAAAATCATAATCAGTATTGTTTTAATTTGCATGTTTTTATCTTAATTTTAGTAATTATTCTATAAAGTTACAATATCGTAAGTATTAAATGGTTATTATTCTTACACTACAGCAACAACTCAATTATGAATCAGAAAACAATCAAAGAAAGAGACGAGCAAATTACAAATAAATTATAAATAAGATACAAATAAACTAAATACAAGAAAGTAAATAAATTTGATACAAAAAAGAGATTTAAAATTCAGAAAATACTTATAGAAAAGTAGGTTACAGACAGACAATTTTAAGACTGAAATTCGTTCATGATTTTAATTGTTTCACATTTGAAAATTTTTCATAAATCATAATCAGCATTGTTTTAATTTGCATGTTTTTATTTCAATTTTAATAATTATTCTGTAAAGTTACAATTTTTGTAATCATTAAGTGATTATTACTCAAATACAGTAACAACTGAATTATGAATTAGGGAACAAACAATAATTAAACAAATCATAATTAAATGATGAATGAATAAAATAGTTATGATGAATAAATAAAACAAACATAAATAATAAACAAATAAATACAAACAAGCAAATAAATTAGTTACACACATTAAAGAGATTTAAAAATCAAATAATACTTTCAGAAAAATAGGTTACTGATACAAAGTTTAGCTGAATGTTTGAAGTTTTCTTTTTTTGCTTAACTTGTTACTTGTAATATTATTATTTTCCCTAGAACAAAAATTATTTAAAAGAGCATTTGTAGAGCTCCAGACAAACATTTTTTATATTTTTTCAATATTGTGACCCTCATCACAAGTGTCAACATCAAAAAGAAGCTCATCATCTGCCAAAACATTCAATGTTATATGCATGGCTAATTTTCTTTGATTTACTGAATGAAGAAAAGAATGATTTTTTTATCAGTTTATTAATGACTACATACTTATAGAGAACAAAATTTATAGTTTTATCCTTCGGATATAAGAGAGAACCTCTATTAATCCCCTGAATATAGCTGCTTATTTCAGCTATTTCTTCCACATTATCTCTTACACCTCCAGATATTAAATCTTTGCAACTATTGCATTTAATTTTCTTAAAAACTGCATTACACCAATAACCTGCTAAGTATAGTATTACAGGTAGAACTTCTGTACAATTATTTACATCATCCTCTTTAACATCAATTTTATATTTATACATATCTAACTTTTCTCCTCTGTCACTTCATCCAGTTTGGTTCTTGTAAACACTTTAAATCAATTTTAATGCATTGCTGATTAAATGGTAAGTTTAATTTTAAAACTGATTGCATTCTAATTTTTTTTTCACACTCAAATACTTGCCGTATCGAGATATTATACTGATCCCCACTAAGTTGCCGGTACTGACCAAACCTTGCTTCAAGGTGATCAGTTTGAAATTTGCCTGGTAATATGTACAGCATTTTCAGTTCTTCTATGCAACACTTGGTCAGTTCTAGAAATGCATAGGTTGTATGATGCAAAGGAGTGAAGGTTTCCTTTGTTAATTTGCCATTTCTTCCAGAAATGCTATTCCAAGATTCTAACCAGTCACAGAATACAGAGAGAAATCTAAAATTTTCTTCATCCATTCTAAGTGGATTGCAGTATTTATTTCTAAGCCGACAACCTTTATATGGCATTTTAACATTCATTATTGTCCACCAAATATAAAATATGTTTATATATTCTGCAACTTCTGCAAAATTAGGCAAATATTTGTTTTCCTAAGGTCAAAAATCTTTGAATAGTATATTCATTAAAAATTTGCAGAACTAAATTAACATTTTTCCTTTCAAGAGTAGTAGGAGAAAGTGCCTTTGAGGTCAATTTATAACAATATTTCAAAATTGACTGAGATTCTAAGGCATGAAGTTTCTGTAAGGTAGAAAATGGGGCACTTTGGATGCTATCTAATTCATGATTTCGATCATGACAAAATTTGGGGAACAGCATGTATTTATTTGCATCTTTTTGACCAAGGCAATTGTTTCTAATGCATTTTAATATATGGACTGAGTCAAAAAGGAAGAAAAGGGGTCGAGACTTTATAACTGGGTGTGGATATACAATGGAAAGCTATGGAGGACTGCAAAAGAATGATATAGCTTTTTATTTATAGCATTATTATCTGTTATGATTGATAATACTTGAAAGCCTATCTCCTCTAAACCAATTATTATATGTTTAACTATGTCAAATAACTTCTCAGCTTTAAGACATTTAGTTGGCATAACATGCACAACATTTTATATTGTGAGAATACGCTGCTAATCATGAAAGCAAAAGCACTTGTTGCAGCTTCACTGCTGTTGTCCGATAAGCCAATAATATTACCACCCTTATAATCTAAATAAGGTTTTAGATGAATTTCATCAACAAGTAAAGATACTGTGATGTCCTTCTGCACTAAGAGCTTAAATTTATTTTTAATATACATAATAAAATTGTTATGTTGCTCAATCAAAGGATTCATATATGTTGATAACGTTAGTCTTTTAATGGTTGAATAGCAAGGTAAAATTATATTTTTGGTGTCTCTTAACAATCTGTATCCTTTAGGGGAGCAGTTATGTAACAATGAAGAAAATATCATCATTTCTGTTGAATAATCAAGCTTATTTTGTGTCATTAAATTTAGCTGCTCATATATAAATTTGATTGCATTAAAATGTTTGTTTGATTCTTCTAGCACTAATAGTAGAAATGACATTATTAATTTTAATATAAAAATCATATTTTGAGGTTCAGTTTGCTGTTGTTGTGTGTCCATTTTCTTCATGTTTTCTATCAGAATTCCAAGAGTATTTTGATCAGTTACATGTTTAGGAATCTTATAGTCCCCTATTGAATGCATTTCCACATCTCTACAAAACACATGTACTGTAAAATCAGATTCAATTACAAGAGAAAGATTGATTTTTGGATATGGGGATTTGATGATGCTGAATATAATAAGTGTCTTTTGCTGCCTAACAAAACTCCAGTAATTTCTATCAAGGAAATTTAATTTCCCTTCTAGATCATTTATATTATGGAATTTCTTCTGCATTTTATATGCTAAGTCATCATTAATACTTTGATTTAAAGCACTTTTAAGAGCAGAATTCTCTAGTCGGATTCTCCTAGAATCTGGTGACTCTCTAGAAGTATTCAATGAAGATAAATATGAGGGACAGTTTGGGAAAATTCTAGGAATAGCACCATCACGAAGATATATTTTTTATAGTTTAACTGCAATTGTGACACCTGTGTTTTCGTCAAAAGCTGACGATTCTCTCCTTATCTTCTCCGGTCGAAAATGTAGTTCACATACCTAAAAAAGATTTTAAAAACCAAACCTATTTTAAATTCTTATAAAAATCTAAGAAAATCAATCAGCAAAAATCTACAGTAATATGAAGCATTAACAATTTTAGGAAAAGTGGAGAGAATTCAACAAAAGATTATTAGTGACGAAGCTAACAAAATTTTTAACGTTTATTCATTTTTTTAATTTAAAATGATAAATAAAAAACATTCTTATGAATAAAACAATTCTAAAATGTTGTTAAATTATTAGAATTATAATAATTCTAAAAATAATTCAATTATTTTTATTCCTATAAAAAGATTCCTTTATGAATTTATATCGAAATTGTCTTTAAAGTTTATTTTTATAAAAATTAGATTTCAGCTTTTAAAAATTTTCGCAACTTTGTTTTTAATGTTTTGTGAATTATAAAGATATGAAATTATTTTAATCCTCAAAGTTTCAATTAAGTTTAATAACTTTTTAAAACAAAACTTTGTTTTAAAATTTGTTGTAAATTACAGACATGAAATTAATTAATTGAATTAAAGTTTCATTTAGTCACGAAGAAAACAATTCTAAAAAATCGTTAAACTTATTAGAATCATTTTTTATGTATATAAAATATTCCTTTAGGAATTCATGAATGAATTTATGTCGAAAATTTCTTTAAAGTTTATTTCTTAAAAAAATGAGGTTTTAGATTTTAAAAGCAACACGTACGAGAATGAATATCTAAACTTTCTCGCTAGATTTATGTCTTATTAACTTTAAGTTATGAATTACAAAGACATGGTATTAATTTTCATTAAAGTTTCAATAAAATTTACTTATTTTTTAATACAAAAAAATACTCACTCTGCTGAATTTAGTAGGTGAAAAATGATCTCTTCTGATTGTACGAATCCAAACATCAGATAATAAGGCATTGTTTTTTGTTTTAAATTAATTCAATATTTAAAAGAGAGTATTAATAAATAATTTAAAAATGCCACCGTAAAAAATCTGATACACAAAACAAAAGACACGCTTCTTGAAAGTCGGACTCAATGTGATGACGTCACATTACTCCGTAACCCAATGAAGCAGGCCTTCTATATCGGTGGCCACGACAGAACCCACTTTTCATCACTGGTAAGCACTCGATTGAATAAGGATGCGGTACGGTGGCGAGAAAGCAGCGATACGCATGCTACCACACGTTGTCGCTTGTGGACCTCCAACAGCGTTTGTGGAACCCACTTGCTCAGTTTGTACGTCTTACCTAGGCGGTGCAGGTGAAGTCTGTTTCATCGGAAACGTTGAACTGTCTTGCAAGTTCGCCACACGTTAGACTACTGTCCTCTTCAATGGCCGCCTTCAGGACTCCGTCATTCAAGACCTGTGGTCGTCCACTGCGAGGCTCATCAGGGAGAGACAAATCTCCGGACGTGAATTTTCGACACCAACGCCTTGCATTACATTCATCCACAGCACTATCCCCAAACGCTTGACATATGCGGCGACTTGATGCAGCTGCTGATAAGCCGACTTTGAAGTCGTAAAGCAAACATCCCCGAACGAGATCTCTAGACATTTCCATCCTTCTCACAGTTGTCCGGCTTATAACTGATGGCCGGGCACGGTGCGCGTGTTTTTTATAACGTCTCGTGTTCCTACTTCTGGCTGTCCGAATTTGAAAACAATTACTACAAGAATTTGGTATATATTTCAACTTCATTCAATGATTAATCAAAAAACGGACAGAACTTTTTGGGTTACCTTTTATATATATATATATATATATATATATATATATATATATATATATAGCTAGCTAGCTAGCTAGCTAGATAGATAGATAGATAGATAGATAGATAGATAGATAGATAGATAGAGAAACAGAGAGATATAGAGATTGATAGGTAGATAGATAGGAAGTATATATGTGTATATGTGGGTCTGTATATATATATATATATATATATATATATATATATATATATATATATATATATATATATATAGATAGATAGATAGATAAATAAACAGACAGATAGATAGATTGATAGTCATAGAGGCAGACAGATAATGAAAGTGTAATATATATATATGTATATATATAAAGTGATAGAGAGAAAGAGGAAGACAGACAATGAAAGCTTGAAATATATATATATATATATATGTATACACACACACACACACACACACACACACACACACACGCACACACATATATATATATATATATATCGTAAAGAGAAGTTGAAAATGAAACTAGGTTCTCTAAGAATACTTATTTAGTGTACACTTTACCAGTTTCAACGTCCTATGACTTTCAAAAATTAAACTAACATGGAGAGGCGTGTGGAAATAACTTGGGAATTCGGCTGGTCTGTTCAACCAACGCCCCCCATATTCACGTGACCTTCGACCCTCGGTCTTATGCAGCAGTGCCACCTCGCGAATCTATTATACGGGGTCCTTCCATCGACTATATCTCAAAATTAGAGACACGCCATTACGCATATCATTCCATCTTGAATGAAGCAACAATATTCTGCGGCAACTTTTACCCTCAACTTGCGATAAGATCGATATACAGACTGAACAAGGCTTAGATTAGAATGTGAATAATTCTTTTCACTCTTCGAGAAAGCCGTAGAATGTATCGAAAGAAACGTTATACTAAACAACAAATTCAATAAAAATACGAGTTGAGGAGTAAACATCTAGTATAACAAATACTACTCTCAGAAATTAAATACTAAAAACTAATAGTAAATTATGAAAAGGGGTACCAATCCGCCATCATAACCAAATTTCAAAAACCATCTAACATCTATACATATATAAAATGCAGTTGCCCGTGTGTGTGTGTGTGTGTGTGTGTGTGTGTGTGTGTGTGTGTGTGTGTGTGTGTGTGTGTGTGTGTGTATTGGGGGTGTCCGGCTAAATTAAACTAAAAACATGCCATCATTTTCGCATTATTCAATAGGTTTTTTTATACGTTGTTGTAAATTAAATATTTACACAGATTCATTATCACTCAAGCCAGCTTTTTATAAAAAGTTATATAGGTACCTTCATGAGATCGCTAAAAAGAGTATAACATGACGAAAAAGACGCCGAACTTGGCGAAAACAAAACTTTATTATCTAAATGTTTATATTATTATTAAGAGGAAACATCAAAGTATTTTGGGGGTATTTTTACAGTTTTAATCGTTCCTAGCACGTCCAAAATTTTCGTTAAAAATCTTGTTATTTTAGTCAGCAAAATTGACAGATAATCGATCATGACAGCCATTTTTTTCCAATTTATAAAAAAAATGAAATTAGTTTGAAATTCTTTTAAAAATCAATTATAAAGTTTCAAAACTTATTTTAAGAAAATCAGAAATTATAATGTTTATTTAAAATATTTTGAACCAAGCTTAACTTAGTTTCTGCGCCGAAAAGACGTAGTTTGAAAATAAGACAAAGCAGGTCATAACCTTTCGCGTCACTTGACAAGGTGACGAAAGACATTCATGACGTATTGATAGCTTACGTGAGGATAATTCCCTCTACGGAAATAGAGAAGTGAAGTTATTTAGATTTAAGTGAACAAATTGTTTACCTCGTTATTTTTAAGGAAAACTTTCAGCACTCTAATTTTTTTATTTTTTTGTACTTAGCTTTCACCTTTACGTTTACGATGCTTTATGGAAAATATATTATAAAGAAATTAAAATAAGACTGTTGATAGTGAGATTAAATTTCATAAATGTATCTAATTAATTTATAGGTACCTTTCTTATTAAATTTCATCAGAAGTGTACATAAAATACAAATTTAAATTTCATGATACTGATACTTGTAGGTACCCTTCTCAGTTGAAATTGAAAAATCAAATTAACTTCTCCACACGTGTTTCGCAAAAATAAATCTATATCGCAAAAGGACATTTACGAAACTGAATGCGGCTTTTAACTAATTTTATAATATTTTAACGACTTAAATGTAAAAATCTATTATAATTAAAGAAATAACAAATAATTGTATTAAAAATTCAGTATTTAAGTCAAATACTAGACAGAAACTCAATCCACGTGACGTTTTTTTTATTGCACGCATGATACTTCTGGTCTTCCGTAGATTTGATTTACCGTGTTATTATTGACACAAATTATATTTTTTTTATATACTGTTGTTCGTTAGTTTGTAAAAAGCTTTGGAAATTATAATCTGTAAATATATATCTATATATAAAAATATTCGTTAAATTCTACAAACTTTTCCCTAATTTTAGAAGAATTAACAACATAATGTAAAAATAATATATTTCAGAAATAACAAATAATTGTTTTTAAAATTCATTTTTCATTGAAATATCTTTTTGCTTTCAGACAATATTGTCCATGTTCATTAAAATAAATAAAAGCAATTAAAAGCTTTTGAAATTAAATATTTTTGTTTTATTGAGTTTTGTATTTTACAATTCAGAGATGATTTTCAGGTAGAGGTGGACCAACTAAAAAAATGATTTGGTTTCCTCAAAGCCTTGTGCTTTTAACTAATATAAACACTAATCTTCCAAAAATTAAAATTATAGAGTTTTCGTACAATTAGTTAGGGGGGTAATACACATGAAAAAAATATTGCCATGACTTTAAAAAAGGAAAACATATTTATAATAAGTTCCATCATTTGTGAATAGTTTCTGAAAGTTTCATTAAAATCCGACAATTATTTTTATTTTTGCAAGATTTTCAAAATTAATGTCTGTCATACAGCAAAAAACGTGCTAAAATCTTATGTTATTTTACTAATTGCGGTGATACAAAGAGAAACAAGGTTTTTTTAATCAAAATTTAGAATATTCTAAAAAGAAGGAATTTTTTTTTAAATAATTAAAAAATACTTTGATCTTTCTTCTTAATAATAACATAAACATTTAGATGCTAAACTTCTGTTTTCGTGAAGTTTCGTCTTTTTCATCGTGTTATGCTCTGTTTTTAGCGATCCCATGAAGGTACCTATAACAGTTATCATCGTATGAATTGTATTTTCGAAGATATTTCAAAATTAAAATGAATGATTTTAAATTATCAGAATTAAAAATAAAAATGAACAGTGAGAATTCTTATTTCCGATTAGGATTACCGTTCGCTTTTACTTTTTAATTCTGTTGATATTTTCAGAATGCTATATAGAATGCATTTTTATAATTTCTATTATGTTGAAATTATTTTCCCATCTATAGCAAATAAGACCTTAAAAAATGAATGTTAAAACAACAAAGTAAATTTTTAAAAAGATTTAAGAAGAATAAAATATATACAATTATATGAAAAAAAGTTTAATATTTATTTATTCAAATGTTCGAGTGTGTGTGTCCGGTTAAAACACGTAAATAAAGTAATCAAAAAATCAAATTAAGATATATTTAAACATTTAATTTAATCTTTTTTTTTAAAGCAAAAACTATATACGAGGGTCATTCAATAAATAAGGTGAATTTTTCGGTATAAGGACTTCTAATACAGATAGAAGCTTACATTTTTTTAAATTTTTCAACGGAGTCTCCCAGCACTGTCACACACTTTTCCCATCTGTGCACAAGCTTCCGTATTCCCTCAGCGTAAAAATCTTTGGATTGATGTCTCAGCCAGTCGATCACAACACTTTTGACTTCATCGTCACTTTTAAACTTCGTGCCTCTCGTGAACGTTTCCAAGGGACCAAACAGGTGAAAGTCTGAAGGGGCAAGGTCTGGGCTGTAAGGGGGATGAGGGAGCAGTTCCCAGCCCAGCTCGTTGATGGTCTGCACCATTTGGACTGCTGTGTGAGGCCTTGCGTTGTCATGATGCAAGATGAATCCTTCTGACCGATGACCCCTGCGTTTTTCCCAACAGATAAGCTCAAAGTCCTTGCAATGTCATCCACGGTCACCCTTCTGTCAGACTGAATGAGGTCATTGACTGATTCAGGAGACCTCATTTCTGTAGGCCTCCAAGGCCCGTCTTCATCCTCAACACTGTTCCGTCCTTCTTTAAACAATTTAACCCACTTGTAGACATTTTTGGGCTGAAACATGTGGTACCATACACAGTTGACATTCTCCTATGAATTTCAACTGGTTTGCACCCTTCAGCAACCAAAAACTTGATAACTGATCGCTGTTCAATCCTGGAGCATGCTTCTTGGTCGGCCATCTTTGTTAATCGACAAAACTCTCAAAGTTTTTTTTTAATCTGCAAAAGAAATTAAATCCATGTGAAAAAGAAGTAAAACAAAAAAAAAATAATAAAAAGAGTAAGCTTTTATCTGTATTAGAAGTCCTTATACCGAAAAATTCACCTTATTTATTGAATGACCCCCGTATAACTTCGAAAAACAATTATTTACTATTTATTTTGGAGGGGATTATTATAAATAATAATATAATGAATAAACTTAAATTAGGATATATTTAAACTTGAATTTATTTTCACATCTATATATCAACGTCAGATTTGTATTTATTATTATTCTAAAATTAAAATGTATTATAATTCTAAGAATTAAAAAATAAAAACGAACGGGCATAATTCTTATTCCAGATTAGGATTGCCGTTCGTTTTTACTTATTTTACTCTGCTAAACACTACATGTATGTATTTTTAAAATTTCTATTCTCTTGAAATTATACTCACATTTATAGTAAATACAAGCGTAACTTAAAAAAAAATGAATATTAAAACAACAAAGTAAATTTAAAAGAAGAGAATATTAAATACAATTATTTAATTTATTAATTCTAACATTGTGTGTGTGTGTGTGTGTGTGTGTGTGTATGTGTGTGTGTGTGTATGTGTGTGTGTGTGTGTCCGGATTCATGCATTTAAAAAAAAATTTTTAATTCATGTATTTTTAAAATTGGTGCATTCTTAAAATGGTGTATATTTGAATTAAGCTCGAAGATAACCACCCGTGAACAAGGAAACCACTATGTTAGTGACTTCCACACTAACAAACCTCCACCCAGGACCTCGAACCCCACACAGACTCAGTATCACCCTAAAGGGAAGTTTTATGTATGCGTGTATATGTATTATTGACTTATTAAGGAAATCTTAAGGAAAATAATTTTTTTTATTCAATCTTCAAAAAATAAACTTCATTGTTTTTGTTTTTAAATTAATTTAAAAATGTAAATAATTTTAAATTATTTTATTAAAACAATATATATATATATATATATATATATATATATATATATATATATATATATATATATATATATATATAAAGTGAACATAGAAGTCAACACTTAGAGGCGTTAGTCTGTTTCATGCTAGATGCAATCGTCAGCCAACTAGTGCAATTATTTTTCTCGGCTATTTATATATACGGGTCAGGGGTGCATTGTGGTAGTCTATCTTGGCGGTTACTTTTACCGGAAGTCGTTTATTTGTTTATTTATTTATTTATTTGTGTCAAATTATTTTGCATGTTTTTATCTAATTTTGTTTTTATTTTTTATCTTATATATTTATTTATTTATTTTAATTTTTAATTTTTTATTTTGATCGGTGTTTATATTAACGTAGTAAAAATTTGTTTATATAGCTTATTGTGGTTAGTCTATTATGACGGTTATTTTACCGGAATTCGTTTATTTGCTTATTTATTTGGGTCAAATTGTTTTGCTTGTTTTTATTCATTTTAAGCCAGAACAAATGGACGCATGATGATAACCAAAGCGTACTTGGTCGAAACGTTGTGTCTATAATGACATCTATATGAGCCAAGATGAGAACAACAGTACGAAATAAAGTCTTGGAGTGATTGTAACTATTCTCAATTTTAGGTATGGCTGGAGAAGGAATCGAGAAAATAATGATTTGGAAATATCCGAATCATCTTCTTAATTCCTGTTCGTTTATTGTTCGCTTCAGTAAAGTTTCCTCATGTTGTCTAACCCTCAGTGAACCCTTGCATCTTAGTGGCTTGATAGCCTTGTTTGTGTGAAATGATTAAAAAGATGAAAAGCATAAGCAGTCAATTACTGATAACCACTAAAGTGTGGGAAGCAAGTTCATCTCTGAAACTAGGGAGTTTGAATGCTGAAGGTAACATCAATCAGCTAAGTGACAAACCTGTTACTTGTATTAATTATATATATATATATGTATATATATATATATATATAATTATTTTAAAAAATATAGATAGATAAATAGATAGATAGATATCAATATTCATTAATAGACTGACATAGATAGAAATGAACAGGCTGAGATAGATAGATAGATAGATATGAATAAGCTCAGATAAATATGAATAGTCTCATATAGATAGATAGATAGATAGATAGATAGATAGATAGACATGAATAGTCTCAGGAAGATACGAATAGACTCCTGTAGACAGATATGAACAGATAAATAGATAGATAGATAGATAGAGAGAGAGAGAAAGAGAGAGAGAGAGATGAATAAGCACAGATAGATATATATATATTCATATTTGTCTGCGCTTTTTCATATCATATCTATCAATCTATCTATTCATATCTCTCTTCCTGAGTCTATACATGCATAAATACATACATATGAATAAACTCAGATAGATATGAATAGACTTAGATAGATAGATGGATAGATAGATATGAATAGACTTAAATAGATAGATAGATAGATATGAACAGACTGAGATAGATAGATAGGTAGATATGAATAGACTTAGATAGATAGATAGATATGAATAGACTTAGATAGATAGTTAGATAGATATATATGAATAGACTCAGATAGATAGATAGATAGATAGATAGATAGATAGATATGAATAGTCAGATAGATAGAGAGAAGGGGAGAGTGACAGGGGAAAAGTTATTAATAAAGATCCAGTTAGAAAAGATTGAACTACTGATATTTTAAAGTAATGTTTTAAAAGCAAAGAGGAAAAACAAAGAACAAAACAATTGTTGGGACAGTTTACTGTAAATTTCGAGTCTCTGTGAATAGATTTCACTGTTGTGTGTCCGTGTTTTGTTTCCTCAGGCAAAACACTTAGACCCGTTTGCATCCGGATATGGTTACGGGCTCCTACCTTTCCACTGCAAAATAACTCAAGTTGATTAGGCTCTTATTAATCAGGGGCGCATAACCCTTTCAGAATTTCGCTCATAAAAAGCGTCACTGATAGCATCTTCCTTAACATCACCGTCTGCACTGTGCATGCGCGCTAAAAGCCTTGTTCTTGTTCTTGACGACACTCACTCTGATAAAACGCTCCCCACCCTCAAATGAAATAAACATTAAGTTGATAATTATAAAAAATGAGGGCTATTAGGGTACTTGTCGCAAAGCGTGCCGCAATCAAAGGGAGAAGCCGTGCCTGAAAAAGAATGCAAATGCAAGCGGCTAACTTGTTTCCTGTCTCAGTCGTCTGATTTTCTGCCTCCATTGTTGTCGCTATCATTTCACTACTCAGTGACCTGATCGTTGGGCCGCTGTGTTTATAGGCACACTTTCAAACGCCACTCCGATAAATGTGCTGATAATTCATTAACTAATAACGAAGATAGGGGAGATAAAAACTGGTGGGGACACCGGTAAACATGCTGCAATATTAATCAGTTAATGAGTTGAACGAAATAATTACTAAAGTCTAAAGCAGAAGACAACTTTCAGCAAAAATAAATAAATAAATAAAAATAAAAATCAATTTGTCATTAAACTTCGTTAATAATTTTTGGCTTCGTTAATATATATATATATATATATATATATATATATATATATATATATATATATATATATATATATTTACCAAAAATGTCTTCCACGTTCCTTTCAGTCAGATTGTAACTTCTTTGACAGAATCGATTTAAAGTTTACAAAACGGGCTTTTAAATATTGCCAATAATTTTGAAAAACGTCATTGCCATTCTAAGAGATGGTCGGAAATTTTAAAATCATTTTTTATGCTGATTTTGTTTTTGTTTTTTTATGCCGATTTGCTGATTTTGCTGATTTAATGATTTTGCTGATATATTAATTTTGATTTTTTATGGTGATTTCTGATTTTAATTATTTTGAAAAAACTCTTTTTCATCTCATGTGATGGACGGATATTTTTTAAATCATTATTTTATGCTGATTTGCTGATTGTGCAGATATACTGATTTTGATTTTTATACTGATTTCAATAATTTTGAAAAAACCTCATTGTCATTCCAAGAGATGGTCGGAATTTAAAAATCTTTTTTAAGCTAATTAAATATATATATATATATATATATATATATATATATATATATATATATAAATATAAAAGTGAACATAGAAGTCAACACTTAGAGGCGACAGTCTGTTTCAAATATATATATATATATATATATATATATATATATATATATATATAAAGTGGTCTGTTTTCCTTTAAATTATATATATATATATATATATATATATATATAGTTAGGTTGTGGTAGATAAATAGATAGATAGACAGATAGACAGACAGACAGACAGATATGAATAGTTACCTTGATGTTATATGGTCCATAGATATTTTTCTATTTTCTAGCTGCTGTCATGTATTCAGAGTAGTTGTTATATATATATATATATATATAAAGTGGTCTGTTTTTTCTTTAAATTATATATATATATATATATATATATATATATATATATATATATATATATATATATATATATATATATAGTTAGTTTGTGATAGATAGACAGATAGAAAAAGACAGACAGACAGACAGACACATATGAATATTTATCCTGATGTTATATGGTCCATAGATGTTTTTCTATTTTCTGCTGTCATGTATTCAGAGTAGTTGTGATATATATATATATATATATATATATATATATATATATATATATATATATATATATAAAGTGCTCTGTTTTTCTTTAAATTATATATATATATATATCTATATATATATATATATTTAGGTTGTGATAGATAGATAGATAGAGAGAGAGAGAGAGAGAGAGAGAGAGAGAGACAGACAGACAGACAGACAGAAAGACAGACAGACAGACAGACAGACAGATATGAATGAATAGTTATCCTGATGTTACATGGTCCATAGATGTTTTTCTATTTTTTAGCTGCTGTCATGTATTCAGAGTAGTTGTTTTATATATATATATATATATATATATATATATATATATATATATATATATATATATATATATATAACAACTACCCTGAATACAGATGCAAGAGTATAAAGAAATTAGAAAACACCCTCGGTCTGCCTCTACCCTAAGTGAAGGGATTATCGAAAAAGGTACCAAAGATATGTGCCATGACGATCTTTAAAAGGGGTTCAACAATTTGCAGACACTTCTTCCGAGTAAGACATCCCACAGAGAAGATGATGATAAACGACTATGTGTAGACGACCCCGTGTAGCTGAGTAAAGAAATATAAAAGAGAAAAGAGGTTTCCCCTAAGGTAAGACTGCAAGAACATCGTAACACAACTTGCTTTGGACATCGTGACGTCAGACGTCACGTGTGGCAATACAGAGAGAGATCCAAGATGGCGGACTACACCAGAACACGTGTGGCAAACGTCTCTCCATATTTCACTAATTCTTTTGTAGAGTAGTATTAACTCAGTTTATCTAGTAATTAATAAAATGCTGTAAACCTAAAAACGTTCTTGGTAATTATTTCCAATCAACAAATGCATTGCTCGGTCCTCAGAACTCACGCATACATAACAGATTTGGCGACGAAGATGAGATTACCTTTCTCCATTGGATATACCTCTTAAAAAAAAAATGTAGTAAAATATCCTTTCTTCGTCATGGACCCTGCATCGTTGGAAAGAATTCTTAGAAGGCAACAGGAACAGTTTCTACAGGCACAGAACCGTCTAATTGAAACGTTAACGCAACAGTTTCAAACACAACTGAAACGCGACAACGAAATGATACAGCAGGAGCCTTTTAAATCATCCATTTCCAGCCGTGTAACAATGACGGAAAAATCCCCTACTAAAAGGAAAACACTCCCAACATGTTGCTGGTCATGTGGAGATTGGCATTATGCTCGATTTTGCCCATACAAAAAACACACGTGTCAACTCTGTTCACGTCGTGGGCATAAGGACGGATTCTGTGAACACAAAGATAACAAAGCTACGAAAAAGAATAATACACCTGTAAGAGAAAAACCTCCTCACAAAAAGACAGGATATTCCCGTAAGTCGTTTTCAAATTCGATTTTTGCTACGTTTAATGTAAATTTTGAAGCTCGGAGGAAATACATAGTGGCATCCATAAACAAAAGACCGATAAAGTTTCAGTTCGATACTGCTTCAGATATCACTTTGATTTCACGTGCAACATGGGAGTCACTGGGAAAACCACCCCTGAAAGACACAACGCATGTTGCGTGTAGTGCTTCCGGGAATAAAATACGATTAAATGGGGAATTAATTTGTGATGTCCCTTTCAAAGATAAACATTTTTCAGGTGTGTGCTACATTACGGACTCTTCAAACTTGAATCTTCTTGGCCTTGATTTTATTGAGGAACTTGACCTTTTCAAGGTTTCCTTGAACACCATTTTCAATACCTGCCAAGTTAATTCTGCAGCAGACACGGAAAAACATTTTAAGAGCATGCTGAAAGCTAAATTTAACAATGTTTTCCAAGAGGGTCTCGGATGTTGCACAAAAGTTAAAGTCACGTTAAAATTGAAATCCGACGCAAAACCAATTTTCAGACCCAAGCGTCCGGTACCATATGCAGCTTTAGCTACAGTGGAAGAGGAACTAAACCGCCTTCAACAAGCAGGAGTTATCCAGCCTACAAACTACTCATCCTGGGCAGCACCCATTGTCATGGTGAAAAAGGCAAACGGCAAGGTACGTCTATGTGCAGATTTCTCCACAGGACTAAATGATGCACTGGATATACATCAGTATCCACTACCTGCACCGGAAGACTTGTTCACAAAACTAAACGGTGGAACTTGTTTTTGCAAAATTGGACCTTGCAGATGCATATTTTCAAATAGAAGTGGATGAAGATTCCAAAAATCTTCTCACGATTAACACACACAAGGGTTTATTCCAATTTTGTCGCCTTCCATTTAGTGTCAAGTCAGTACCAGCAATTTTCCAGCAAACAATGGATACAATGCTCACAGGATTACCAGGAGTTTCTGCCTACATTGATGACATCATTATTACAGGCACAACCCCAGAGGAACTTCTACATCACTTAACTTCTGTGCTGGATCGAATTCAACAATATGGATTTCGCTTAAGGTTAGACAAATGCAAATTTTTCCAAACTTCAGTTAAATACCTTGGATTTATATTTGACAAAAATGGCCGTAGACCGGATCCAGAAAATATCCATGCGATAAAGCAAATGGCAGCACCAACGGATGTATCGACTTTACGTTCTTTTCTGGGCCTCGTAAGTCATTATAGTTCTTTTTTACCAGAACTGCACAAGTTACATGGACCTCTTAATAATCTTTTGCAAAAAGATACTAAATGGAACTGGTCAAATACATGTAAAGAATCGTTTGAGAAGATAAAATCCCTTCTCAGTTCGGACTTATTACTGACCCATCCGTAGACATTACAATTTTCAGAATTCAGTAAAAAGAACAGTATTTAACACCTCAGATCATCCCCCTTCCACCCACAATCAAATGGTCAATCCGAACGCTTCGTCGACACGATTAAGAGAGCTCTCTTAAAATTAAAAGGGGAAGGATCTACACGAGAAATAATAGACATATTTCTAAGTAGCTATAGAGCTACCCCAAATCCAAACTGTCCGAATGGAAAGTCACCGGCAGAAGCTTGATGAATAGAAAAATACGGCTACCAATTAATATTATTCGTCCATCGCCAAGCAATTCTCTCAAGAGAAATAAAACCATGGATGCTACCTGGACAACCTGTGTGGGCAAAAGATTACCGCAATAGTAAAGAAAAATGGACCCAAGGTTACATAATACGCCGTTCTGGTAATGTAATCTATGATGTAGATGTACAATCCACTACTTGGGTCAGACATGCGAATCAGCTACGTCATTCATACCTTCCTGAAAGACAATCTAATGACACAATCATTCCCTTAAACGTTTTACTGGACACATTTGAATTACCCCAAAGTGTTCAAACAAAATGTAGTAAAGAAAGTAAGTCTCAAAAGAAATTACCAACTAGAAGGACGCAGCGTAAGGGCAAACCAACCTCATCCTTACAAGTAGATCCTCAACAATCATCCTACGACTATCATACTTCAAAGGGCTGTAAACCTAAAAACGTTCTTGGTAATTATTTCCAATCAACAAATGCATTGCTCGGTCCTCAGAACTCACGCAAACATAACAGCTTCGCTATAGGACCAAGCCTTTTTTAATTTAAGATCTCATCAATTTACAGTCGAGCTGGCTGGATATAGCCGTAAATTCTATGCTAATAGTTTCTTTTCTCGCACTTCTCTCTTGTGGAACTTCCTTCCGTTTCCATGCTTTCCTGCTAAATTTAATTTGTGTGAACGTCCCCGTAGGAGCAAGCGAGCCAGAGTGGCTTGCATTTGGTGTATGGGAAAATAAGGGTCTTACCTTAACGGGCGGTACGTGACATCGTCTAGTTTGCCCCGTGGAAATGGCATTACTCTCCCGTCTAGCAGTATGTGCAGTAACGACGGTTTTTGTACAGTTTGGCATGCTTCCACCAGTAGCAAGTCGTGTGCTGATTGGTCGAACTGGAGGAGGCTATTTGCCTGGGTATCTGAGAATAAAAGCGAAGAACGCTGATTGGTTGGTCAACCGCGGTGTTGGCCTGATAAAAGTGGGCTGAAACAGTGAGAAGGAATGAGAGATATACGTGATGACGTGTTCAGAAAGCAAGGACGGCGAATTGAACCAGCGGTATCTTGATTTGTACAAGTGACGTCGTAGCAATACAGACTTATTTAAACTACAATCTACAATACTTTAAATGCCATGTCAATCACTATCTGCTATCCTCCTGATTACTCTTTCCTCATCCCGCTTATTATCAACGTTTCTGTTCCTAATTCTTCACGTGTAAGCTGCCACATATGATCCAGTGCCCAATTTACAGTTGAGCTGGCTATGATGTAGCCGTAGGTGCTATGCTAACTGTTTCTTTTCTCGCACTTCTTGCTTGTGGACCTCCCTTCCATTTCCATGCTTTACAGCCAACTTCAATCTGCATAAATTTAAATGCACTGTCAATCGCTATCTACCGTCCTCCTGATTACGCTTTCTTCTTCCCGCTCATTAGTAGTGTTTCTGTTCCTAATTCTTCCACACCCTGTAACCTCTTGTGTCTTAGTGGCTTTTCTACCTTGCATGGGGTGATACCGAAAAAAAACATATTAAGAAGCCCAAGCCAACTCTGAGGATAACTAAGACATCTACTGCACTAACAAAATAAATGAAATTGTTATTCACTCAACACAAGGCCCCAGAGACACTCAAGGTAGAGGTTTACCTAATGAGGCTGTTGTAATGGAGAACAAAGAAAGTGTAAATGTTACATGTTATGAAAATCTATTAGAAGAGTTTTTCAAACTGTGGGTCCTGACGCTTCAATGGGTCGAGAAATAAATAAAATGGATCTGGACAAAAAAGAAAAAAAAACGAGAGCACTGTGCAGCATATAAACACTCATTAACGATCACCGAGGTGAGCTTGTATTAGATTTTATTTTGTAAGCCCCCGACATATTAATTTGGTCGAGCACTTTGGAGAGAAAGAGCGAATTTGTACACAGTGACTACTAGTGCTGATAATGAAAAGCTCTTCTTTTTATTGAGACCACTCGGTTACTGGCGTGTTTATTCAAGAAATAAATTCGCAAAAATTCACCTTCCTCTCTACCGGGCGTCAATAGCTTAGGGGTAGAATCTTTCGATCCCGGCTTGAAGCAATATGATGTCTAACCACACAGATGAGCTGTGATACAACAAAACAATCTGTCTGTGGATGAGAATACATACATACATACATAAATATACATATATATATATATATATATATATATATATATATATATATATATATATATATATATATATATATATATATATATGGACTGTTTTCATTGAATTCATGTATCTTGTTAGTCAAACTCGTTGCGAGCTCACTTACGTCAGTTCTTTCTCACAAAGAGAAGTCGCTCCAAAACTTAGCTACGAAGCTAATCAGTGCGTTCCTCTTCGTATCCGGTTAAATCCATTAAGATTGTCGGATAATTCAGTTGCATCTGAAGTCAGGGCTAAAAGTGCATTTTCCGACTCAATGTCGAAGTCAAGTGCGGGTATATTCGTTCTGTGGTTGTAAGATGATGTTTTGCATTTCATTTGGAGTCTCGGAATTCTTAGAGAGTTAACTGGTGTTACGGCGAAATTTAAGAACAGGCTAGTTTTTTTAACTTGTACATTTTTTTTGTAGGAATTTCCTTTAAATTTGTTTTTCTAAAAGTGATAGTTTCATATTCATGCAAATAAATAATACAAATAAATACACGCAATTCCAATATGTGCAGATCATGATATATATATATATATATATATATATATATATATATATATATATGTAAAAGTGAACATTGAAGTCAACACTCAGAGGCGACAGGCTGTTTCATGCTAGACGCAATCGTTAGACCGCATGACAATTGTGTCTAGCATGAAACAGCCTGTCGCCTCTGAGTGTTGACTTCAATATTCACTTTTATATTTATATTTACATACGCTCTATCTCTCATATTGAGCACTTTATCCCAAAAACTATCTTCATATATATATATATATATATATATATATATATATATATATATATATATATATATATATATATAAAAGTGAACATTGAAGTCAAAACTCAGAGGCAACAGGCTGTTTCATGATTGGCGCAATCGTCAGGCCGTGATATATTAATTTCGGTTGAGCTCTCTGGGGAAGGAAGTGTGTGTCTGTAAACAGTGACTATTAAAGCTGATATAGCGTGACTCTTCGGCAAAAGCGAATTGAGTCCTCGTCGGTCACTGTGTGTTTATCTAAAAATAAATACGCTAAAATTCAACTTCATCTCTGCCGTGCGCCGACGGCTTAGTGATAGAATTCCCGACTGAGGCCAATTCAGTCGTGTTTCGATCCTAGCTAAAGGCAACCGGACGTCTCACCACACTGAAGAGCTGTGATACAGCGAAACAGTCTCTCTGTGGATGACAATTATATATATAAATTCTTAATGCTAAATAAATTAACTTAGCGAACAGTGTTTGTCTTTAATTTATTACACGTACGTATAATGGGTCGCAATGCAAAATGTCGTTCTAGCTTTGGGTCGCAGTAAAGAAAAAAAGGTTGGAAAACGCTGAGATAGATAACAGTTAACCCTCGATGTGAAGACGCTAAAATTTTACAGTTCTGGGGGAAGTAGCCGTTTGAATAGTAATAGTAATAGCCTTCGAATGAAAGGAGATTGGGTCGACTCTGTCTACGTGGAACGGCGGGTCCTAGCCGTGAAGGTCTGAACAAATAGAACTCTTTTACAAGGACAGCAATGAAACAGGCTGAATTAAAAAAAAAAACAGTAAATATTAATCAGTGAGTGAAACTATATTATACATTAGTTTCTATTTAGTTCTCGTGTATTATACGCAGTATCATCTTTTACGTTTAAAAATTCGGAATTAAAAGTTTGTATTATACGCGAATAATTATAGTAGTTGGTTTGGTTTATTTTGTTTTACGGCATATCAACCTCAATGGGTTATTTAATGCCGACAAGATTTTTAGGATAGGTTCGTATGAATAGAATATATATTCTTTGTAAGAAATCAGTTTTTAGGAGATTTGGTTTGGTTTATTTTGTTTTATGGCATATCGACATCTCAATGGGTTATTTAATGCCGACAAGATTTTTAGGATAGGTTCGTATGAATAGAATATATATTCTTTGTAAGAAATCAGTTTGTAGGAGATTTGGTTTGGTTTATTTTGTTTTACGGCATATCAACCTCAATGGGTTATTTAATGCCGACAAAATTTTTTTATTGCTGGTAATATTTTGTTTTGTCAATAATCGGTTTCCGGTAATATGTTTCCTTCAAAATTGTATTGCTGGTAATAATTTTTTTTCCAAAAAGTATTGCTGGTAATAGTTAAGTATTTGCCCATAGCTGGGACCCGAACATGTGCTACCACCCCGGGTCAGGGTGGACCTGGGTACACCAGCAATCAAGAGGTGGTTCCACGCTCCTCAAAACCTCCTTATCAGATGCCTTGCTGCTGGACGTAGTTTATCGTCTTACACAGGATGTGGATGTAGTTTAACGTCTTACCCAGGATGGAATTATAGCAGTTGAGTTCCAGCTTAATGTTGAAGTTTTTGACGTACGATAGATATCCATTTTATTTACCACAATTCTCTATTAGGTGCATTACAGTAGTTTTGAGACTTTTTTTTAGTGAGGCAGTTATTAGTGTACTAGATTATGGTAATTTTAGTATATAATTACTTTAGATCTAATAAGCTGACCTGTCAGTCTTTGTAGCAACTCTTTTAACACGCCCTTCTAAACACTACTTGTCAGAGTTGACGAATTTGCAGAATGCAGTCGAGAAGGAGAAGATAGTTTGGAAGCTTGCTTTACAATAAAGTTTTTTATTGACAGAGATGGAGGCATCAAAACTATCCCTCACCGTCCCTGCAGTTCAGACTCACTGTGAATTTTGTTTGTTTCCCAAAGCTGAAGAAGAACCTCAGGGGGACAGTCATTTTGAAGACACTGAGAAAATGAAGGAGGCTGTATCAAGCGCCCTGGGTAACTTCAATTTGGATAGCTTCCATGGGGGCCTTCATGTTCGAAAGCTACAAGTGCATTGAGGCAGAGGATCCTAACTTTGAAGGAGATAAGGGTTTTTGGACTTCTTTGAAATTAATAAATATCACTCCCGATAAAACTTCTCAAAACTTCTGGAATGCACAACGTATATCAAGAACAAAAGTTGACCAGTGCCCATGATCCCTTTCACGCCGGCGTTGCTATCCACC
This sequence comes from Acanthosepion esculentum, assembly GCA_964036315.1. NCBI lineage: Eukaryota > Metazoa > Mollusca > Cephalopoda > Sepiida > Sepiidae > Acanthosepion > Acanthosepion esculentum. Next base: position 81,282,474 of record OZ038510.1, read on the forward strand.
AACTCGTCCACTTTAGTCCAATGAGGGAGGTGCTGAGACCAGGCACCCCTCAAAGCTTTAATGTGGACTGCTCTTTCAAAACTCATACAAAGTCTTAAGAAACAAAGTCTTTGCTAGAAACAGAAAAAAGTGTGATAGGATAAAGAAGAAAAAAAGACGGAGGAGGCTGCCACAACCATATCCTTGCTCAGTTGTTTTTGACATTGAGAAGATGGAGGAGGCTGCGACAAGGGTCCTGGGCACCTTCACTTTGGATGACTTCCAAATGGGTCTTCACGAAGTGGCTACAGCGCTACAACAAGTGCAGTGAAGTCAGAAGGTCCTACTTTGAAGGAGATTAGAGTTTTTGGAAGTTGAAATAAAGAAATGCCTCTTCTGTAAATGTCTCAAAACTTTTGGAATGTACCTCACATATTAAATATACAGAAATAGCTGAAGTAAGACAAGGATGTGACTTCTCACCGGATTTATTTAACTTTTAGAACGAGACGATCCTCGGATATCTAAAAGTTCATCCAGGATTTATTACTGATGACCACAATGTTTTATAATTATTATTAATATTATTTTTATTTTCTTTGATATCTGGCGTCTACACATTTCTTTCCGGGTCTCCTAAGGTTAGAAATGGCATCATGACACTTTAAAAAAAAAAAAAAAATGACATAGATAAAGCCCTTGGTAAAGTGTGGGCTCTACTTGTCAGAACAATTTTTGTATCTCTTTGAGGCATGGACTTCCAGGGATCCCTTCAATCAGCCTACTGGAATCTTTTCCAACCAGTCCAAGGGCTCCAACTACAACAGGGATTGTTGATGTTCCCATGTGCCACATTTTTGAGATTTCTATTATTATTATTATTATTATTATTATTATTATTATTATTATTATTATTATTATTTCCTTTGATTTCTGGTGTATACACATTTGCTTCCGGGTCCCGACCAGTGATCTAAGGTCAGAAATGGCTTCATGACTTTTTCAACTTTTTCACACATTTTACAGAGATAAAGCTCTTCGTAATGTGTGAGCTATGCTTTTGAGTACAATTTATCATTATTATTATTATTATTATTATTATTATTATTATTATTATTATTATTATTATTTCCTTTGATTTCTGGTGTATACACATTTCCTTCCGGGTCCCGACCAGTGATCTAAGGTCAGAAATGGCGTCATGACATTTTCCACTGTGCAGTTCTGAAAAAGAAAATCACGTATTTTTTTACATAGATAAAACCCTTCGTAAGGTGTGCGCTGTATTTGTGAGTACAATGTTTTGTATTTCTTTAAGGCTTGGGGTACCAGGAATCCCTTCACTGTGTCTATCGGAACGTTTTCCAATCAATCCGAGTGTTCAGTCTATAACTGGAATTGCTGATGTCCTCATGTCCTTGATTTATCCTGTGTGTCAAAGATATATTACAGTCTTCAGGCACTGCCATATCAATAAGAAGGCACAGTTTGTTTTTGCAGTCTTTCTCATCACAATGTATGGACGATTAGCTTTGATTGTTCTGTCTGTGTGTATTGTAAAGTCCCAAAAAATCGTTACAGCACCTATCTCCGTAACCGGGTCTGGGTGGTGTTCATACCAGTTTCTTGCAGTTTCTTTTCTGTAAAAGTTGCAGATTTTCCAATGAAGATATTGGCCTACTCTATCATGCCGGGTTTTATATTCAGTGGGTGAGAATATTGTATTATTATTATTATTATTATTATTATTATTATTATTATTATTATTAGTAGTAGTAGTAGTAGTAGTAGTAGTAGTAGTAGCAGTAGTAATAGTAGTACATTTCCTTTGATTTCTGGTGTGTACTCATTTCTTTCCGGGTCCCGACCAGAGACCTAAGGTTAGAAATGGCATCATGACATTTTCCACCGATAAAAAATTATTATTATTATTATTATTATTCTTTTATTTCCTCTAATTTCTGTTCTACACTCATTTCCTTCCGGGTCCCAACCAGAGATCTAAGGTCAGAAATGGCATCATGATATTTTTCACAGAGCATTTTTTGAAAAAAAAAAAACGAAAATCACATACTCATTTTACATAGATAAATCCCTTCGTAAAGTGTGAGCTGTACTTGTGAATACAGTTTTTATATTTTCTTAAGGCTTGGTCTAACAGAGACCCTTTACATGAGTCTGTCGAAACCTTTTCCAATCAATCCGAGGGCTCCAACTATAACTGGAATTGTTGATGTCCTCATGTGCCACTTATTATTATCTTTATTTTATTTCCTTTGATTTCTGATGTTTACTCATTTCTTTCCGGGTCCCAACCAGAGACCTAAGGTTAGAAATGGCGTCATGACATTTTCGACTGAGAAATTTTGAAAAAAATTGTATTTTACACAGATAAAGCACTTTGTAAGATGTGGGCTGTACTCGGAAAAACAATTTTTTGTAATTCCTCTAAAAGCTACCATGAATCTCTTCAAGGTGTCTATTGGAATCTTTTTCAATTAATCCGAGTGCTCCAACTACAACTGGAATTGTTAATGTCCTCATGCGACACATTTTTGAGTTTTCGATTTCAAGGTCCTTGTAATTTGATAATTTTTTGAAGATCTTTAAAGATAGATTGCAGTTTGCAGGGACTGGCATGTCAATAAGAAGGAATATATTTCTTTGCGGTCTCTAAAAACGATCTCTGGGCGATTAACTTTGGTTATTATTATTATTAAACTTGCCTAATATCGTAAACATTGGTCTGGTTTATAGTTAAGTTTTGCGTTGACAGAGATGGGTATGAAAACTGTTCGTCATCCTCGCTACAATTCAGATATTGCTCCATGTGACTTTTCTTTGCTCTTTATGCTGAAAGGAGAAAATCTCAGGGTCAATTGTTTTGAAGACATTGAGGAGATGGAGAAGTCTGTGACAAAGTTCCTGGACACCTTAATTTTGGACGACTTCCATGTGGGGGCCTTCAGGGAGTGGCTGAACCGCTCGAACAAGTGTAGTGAAGTTAGAGGATCCTACTTAGAAGTAGTTTTGTACTTTTTTTTAAAATTAGTAAATGTCTTTCCTGAAAAAGTCTCAAATTTAAGGAAGGCGTATCGTACGTTTTCTTAGAACAGCTTTACACTTTAGTCTTGATTTCATCGTCTACTATATTTCATAGAGTTTCTTTTTTCTGTTTAAGCAACAAAAAGGGTAAGTGTTTTAGAAAATGAATGCTCTATAATCTCTTCCATGATAGCATTCACTGCTAGAGTGATTCATGCGTCAAGAGAGTTTTAATGACTTTCTAACTATAGGCGTAAGTTTCGCCATCTGCCGATGAAACATCTAGGCTTCACAAAAAAAAATAAGCTCTAAAAACATAATGACGGATTTATGTTCATAAAAATATGTCGATAATGACTTAATTAAGATGGCATCATTAATTATGAAAATAAATTCTCTCCGATTTTTTCTTGCGTTAAAAAAAAAAGGTAACAAAATTCAATGACTCAACTCAATCGTTTAAAACGGCGTTACGACTTTACAGTAACTGATATATTTTGTAGCAAATAGTCCTTTAAAAACATTAGGCTCGTACGAGCAACACGTGTATTGCAGCTGTGGCAACAGTAGTATGTCTTGGGCAAGATAGCCTGCTGGAGTCAAACCCTCTCCAAGCTTGTTTGACTTCTGAGTTTTCCTTCTCTTAGGCTTGTTGCCAGTCTATCCTTTCATTTAACCATAGCTAAACAAATCAAGTAAAATTAGGTTGGAATTCTACTGTCATTATTATTATTATTATTATTATTATTATTATTGTTGTTGTTGTTGTTCCCCCCTCCACCTTCGTTAGTTCACATGGCCATTACGCACAGCCAGTACCCCATAATGGACAATTCTGCGTTTTGATCGTGTGGAAAGAGGAGAACAGTCATTACTTGTTTTCAGTTTGAGAATGAAAGAAAGAAGGGAAGAGAGAGAGAGAGAGAGAGAGAGAGAGAGAGAGAGAGAGAGACAGATTAAGCTGATAAGAACCGATACAGCGCATTGATCACAGCCAAAACGGTCGATAAGCTGTGGCGTCCGCGATAAAAGGGCCCTTTTTTCAGACGCACAGTATCGAACGACGGAAACCGAGTAAGGCAATCGCTAAAAACCCCGTTTCCATAAATTAAATAAAATAACATCATCTGCTGAATTATTTGTTTAAGAGAAGTGTTCGCAAGATGGAGATTTAGCTAAAAAGAAAGAAAGAAAGAAAGAAGTGTTTAACATCTCCTTCCAATAACTCATAAATAATGGGCTATTCTATTTTGATAGTGGGAAAGAGGGGAACGACATACTTGATTTCAGTGAGAAAAAAGAAAGAAAGAAAGAAACGGAAGCAAGAGAAGAAAGAAACGGAAGAAAGAAAGAGACGGAAGCAAGATTAGAAAGAAAAAAAGAAAGAAAGAAAAAAATGACAGAATGAAGACAAAAAGAAACGGAAGCAAGAGAAGTAAGAAAGAAAGAAAGAAAGAAAGAAAGGAAGGAAGGAAGGAAGGAAGAGCTGATATTGAAAAAGATAGAAAGAACGCAAGGGTGATGTTAAGAAAGAAAGAAAGAAAGAAAGAACGACAGAAGTGTTTAACGTCTGTTCAAGTGAAATGGAAAAAGTTGTCAATTTCAAATCTTTTCATTTGTACCCCCTTACTTCTTAAAATAACGACCAGCATTCATATTTATGATTGTTATTGCAATATTTTGTTAAAGTTGTTAAGCTCAAATATTTAACGATGCGAAAGAGGAATTTCTACGGATATTTTATTGTCATAGAACTCGTCATGAGCTTATCCAACCATTAACTGAAGAATTAAGATTCACCAGAATTTAACATAGGGAAACTGAAATTTTCACCGGTCCTTCTAGTACTTATCATTATAAGTGTGTGTGTGTGTATATATATATATATATATATATATATATATATATATATATATGTATGTATGGGAGGGACGGGTGCTCTGAATGGTATATAGACAGGGTGGAGTTAAGTAACAATAGCGTTTCGTCGCTGTTTGCTTTACCTGAAGCTTTACAGAAAGCATACGAAACAAATAAAAAAATCAAAAGAAATTAAGGCAAAAAAAAGGAATAACGAAAGGGAAGATAGATGTGGGGAGAGAGAAAGAAAGAGAGAGAGAAAGAAAGAGAAAGAGAGAGAAAGATTAAGCTGATAAGAACAGATACTACACTTGGTATCTACTTGACCCCCCACTGAGTCAGGTTGTGACACAAGGTCGGTTTTTAACGTGGGGACCCGAGTGTTTCCACCCGGACCGCTGGACTTTGCTGGTCTTAGCTTGTCCAATTCTGGTCAGAGCTAGTCTTGGCTGGTCTTAGCTGGTCATAGCTAGACGTAGCCGCGATACTACCAGCGCAGGGACGAATCTCTGTGCCAGACATGTATCAGTGATCGTATCTCAGCCAAAAGGCGATCATTAAGCGAGCGATCTGAGAACAGATACTACACGGGATTCACTTGACCTCCCACAGGGCCAGGTTGTGACACAAGGTCGGAGTTTAACGTGGGAAGGGAGGGGGAATGGACCCGAGTTTTCACCCGGGTCGCAGTGCTTTGGCTTTAGCTAGTCATAGCTGGTCTTGGCTGGTCATAGCTTGTCCAAGCTGGTCAGAGCTGGTCAGACGTAGCCACGATACTACCAGCGCAGGGACGAATCCCTGCCGCCGGCCTGTATCGGAGAAGGAATCCCGGCCCCATAGGCGATCATTAAGCGAGCGATCTGAGAACAGATACTACACTTTGATCTTAGTCAAGCGGCCGAGAAGAAAAGCACAATAGGTTGATTATTATTTCAATATTTTGTTAAAGTTGTTAAGCTCAAATATTTAACGATGCGAAAGGGGAATTTCTACGGATATTTTATTGTCGTAGGACACGCCATGAGTTTAGTCAGTTATTAGATGAAGAATTAAGAATCATCAAAAATTTTCAAACAGAAAATCGTGAAATTTTAACTGGTCTTTTTAGTTATTATTATTATTATTATTATTATTATTATTATTATTATTATTATTATTATTATTATTATTATTATTATTATTATCCGAATTTCACAGATTAACAAATTTTAATTATTATTTATCATACGACGATTATTTCTTTCATATTAATTTCTTAATCTTTTTTCTCATTTTTTAATCATTTCATCCCAATTAAGTTGATAATCCCACTAAGACGTAAGGGTTCATTGGGAGTGAAATCGAATGAGGAGACTTTAAGAAAATGAACCAGAAACCCAATCTTAAACAGGAAGAAAGTGCTAAACCTCTACTCCCGTTCAAAAGCTGAGTAAAGACAGGCGATCCTATCTACTGCTCCGTCCTGGGTAAGACGATAAACTACGTCCAGCAGCAAGACCTCTGATAAGGAGGTTTTGAAGAGCGTGGAACCACTTCTTAATTGCTGGTGTTCCTGTGTCCTCCCTGACCCGGGGTGGTAGCACCTGTTAGGGTCCCAGCTATGGGCAAATAGTTAACACCCAAACTTGTGTAAAAATAGGTTTTAATACCAGAGATACTTTGTAATAAAAAATTATTAACAGCAATAATTTCTGAAGGAAAAATTATTATCAGCAATACTTAAAAAAAGATACCAGCAAAACAAACAGTTATACATTCTTTGAAAAAAATATGACCATTTATAGATTTCTTCAAGGAAAAATATTCCCAGAAATAGATTTTTGAAGAAAAACATATTACCAGCAATAAAATCGCTCGGTTCACACTCCTCCTCGATTTTTTGAGAGGATGTAGAGGTTAATCCCTTGTTTCCTGCTTTGGATTGGATTTTCAGTTCCTTCTTTTACTCCAGTTAGATTCTTGCATCTCAGTGGGATTATCGCCTTGCTTGGGATGAATTTATTTAAAAAAAATACGACTAGGCTTTCTTCTCAATCTAACCTGAAGTCTTGGAAATACCAGAAAATCTGGTGTCTTATGAGAGAATTAGTATAAAGTACAGAGGAATCTAGTTGCAAAGAACCGAATTTCATTATACCGCTAAAATTCAGATTGTCTATGAGGACAAATGTACTGCCCAGGGACAAACCGTTCTAAATATATCGAAATAATTATTTCACTCGACTTATTTAAAGACTTTGTTTATCGGCCCAGCAGGCCATTATGTCAGAAGGCTTGTTTAACATGATTCAAGTGAAAAACACACGCTGACACACATCTGAAGCAAAATGGCCTCTGAAAGGCGTGGTAAATTAGACAGAAGATAATGATTTAAACATTTATAAATATTTACTCAAAACAGGGTCACCGATTTAAATATTTAGAAATGTAAGTCCCCGATTACTCGCACGACATCCATACTACTGCAATCGGGTGGTGTCGGATTAGCGGCTTGATCGGCGGATCAGATTATTACAAGAGTCGTAGGCTCAAATTGCAAGAAAAAAAATCAGATCCACTTATTACACATGTACCATCTTTATTTCTATAAAACTCTGTGAACTTTGCTTTCTTGTGCGTTTGGCACCGAGCACGCGATGTCATATATAGATAGTGGTGGAAAGAAAGACATCTCTTTTCACCCTCTTTTCACCCCTCTATTTCCGTCTCTCTCTTACCACCTCTCCGTCTTCGCACCTCTCTCTTACCACCTCTCCGTCTTCGCACCTCTCTCTTTCCCCTTCTCCGTCTTTCCACCTCTTTCTCTTTCCATTTCTCTTTTTCCACCTCTCCCTCTTTCTACCTCTCCCTCTTTCTACCTCTCCCTCTTTCCACCTCTCTCTTTCCGTCTCTCACTTACCACCTCTCTGTATTTCCTCCTCTCTCTTTCCCTCTTTCTACCTCTCCCTCTTTCTACCTCTCCCTCTTTCTACCTCTCCCTCTTTCCACCTCTCCCTCTTTCTACCTCTCCCTCTTTCTACCTCTCCCTCTTTCCACCTCTCTCTTTCCGTCTCTCACTTACCACCTCTCTGTATTTCCTCCTCTCTCTTTCCCTCTTTCTACCTCTCCCTCTTTCTACCTCTCCCTCTTTCCACCTCTCCCTCTTTCTGCCTCTCCCTCTTTTAAGTGAATAAGATTTCAAATGTAAGTTGTAAATACACTAAGTATATTTGTTTCAACTTTCTTCAAACACAATTCTTTTTAATGTTGAAATCAATTTCAATGTTTTATAAATTGAACCGTCAAGTTACCCAACGGGTCACGAGTAGCCCATTTTAAAACCTCAAGTGGAACTCATAAACAATCTAACGTTGAAGACGCTAAAATGGTTGGTTGGCCACCTCTTCAGTATTATCTTCCCAGTTGCCCCTCTGTCCTTTGACAGAGAAGCCCATGAGCGCACTCTGTCAAAAGACAGAGCGGCGAATGAGAGATAAGAAGCCTGCGTTAGAAACTCCTCCAAGGGGGAATTTTTTACAATACAACTGGCCGTGCGCAAATATTTTTTTTTTTGGAGCTAAATTTCAACATTTTGAAGCCTTTGTCCTTGTGATTTTTTTTATATTTCTCGCAAACCCATGGGGAATTGGAAACTGGAATCTTGTATATAAAAACTTAAAGAAAAGATATATAAAAAAACAAAAAACAAAAAACAAAACAATATTGCATTAAATTAAATAAGTATTTGTTATTTTAATAATTAAATTGTTTTCTTTTTAAATAGTGGGAGCATTTTGTATGTTAAATAATAGAACTTTTAATTTCTCCAAAATATTAATGAAAATTTATTGTATTAAGCTATGCACCTTAGTAAAACCATCTGCATTTTGTAACCCCCACCTTACCTGTTTGCAATTCTCCCCAAAATTTGCTTTCGATCGGTCAATGTGGGGCTATTTTAGAGGGTGTGACGAACGGAGCAACGGAAGTCACACAAACCTGGATATAAGAGACCCTGATATAAGAGAAACCCGGATATAAGAGAAATTTTATCTGGTCCCAAATTAGAGCCTGTGTTAATGTATATATAATAGACCAAGCCCGGATATAAGACAAACCCGGATATAAGAGACTTCTTCTCCGGTCCCGACAACTCCGGGTTACACTGTATATAGATAAAGGGTTTTTTTTATTGAATCTATAGTTTGATTAAGATTTGTTGATTATCTGGAAAAATAGTCATTTTTAAAAAAAAAAATGTTATCTTAGGGTTCATTTATTTTTGCTCAGTATTGAATGTATGATAGAATATGCTTTGTGGAAAGAGCTGTCGGTTCAAATTGGCTGATGAGAGGTGATGTTTCACCGAGATTTTTTGAAAAATTTTCCAACCCAAGCCATAGTTTATATATTCCTTATGGAAATCAGTGCGAGAACATGACAAGCATAGTTAAGCAGTAACAACATTCTGTTTTCACAAACTTGACGGGTACTTTTCATTCCATTTCGAAAAATAAACAAAATAAATGTCAGGACAGAAACGAGGTCGGCTGCTAATAAACCAATACAGACAATCGGATGGCGATGTCTGTAAGTAGAAATCACGCGAAACAATAACTTCACTTCTTGTGAGCAACCAGTTAAACAATTGTTACGGACATGTTTCTGCTTTTTCTTTATTTTGTTTTTCTTTAAGACAAAATAACCGGGGGAAAAAAAACGACTGATTAATTTCGAGAAACTAGGTTTACTCTTTCTTTTGTCATAGTGTTACCCTAACTAGTTCCACCAACTGAAACATTCACAGGTAGCACCCGTCAGTCAATGTTCACGGCGTAAAAACATCCCCATTCCCTATAGTAAGGGGTAAAATCTACTCGGACAGTTTCTCTATCAGAACTTTTTTTTTGTGTGATTCACCTGGTACAAGGCCATGGGATTACACTTTATGGCCGTGTTCCTAGTTAATATTATTAAGTGTTGGCTTTTTCTTTTTTATTTTTAAGGCTTCGCTTATTCTTAATCTTTGTTTATATATGGATGAAGTCATTATGTTTATATTTTCTGCTAGTATGTTTCGGCGAGTGTCTGGTAAGTTTGTGTATGTGTGTTTAAATGGGTTCTAAATGAGCTGGGGTCGGATATATATATATATATATATATATATATATATATATATATATATATATATATATATATATATATATATATATAGTCTTAAGGTGTGCTATATTTATGGGATAAAATGGTCAATATCATAGATAGAGCGTGTGTAAATATAAAAGTGAACATTGAAGTCAACACACAGAGGCGACAGGTTGTTTCATGCTAGACGCAATCGATTGCGCCCAGCATGAAACAGCCTGTCGCCTCTAAGTGTTCACTTCAATGTTCACTTATATATATATATATATATATATATATATATATATATATATATGCGTGTGTGTGCGTGTGAACAGACTCTCAGACACACACACACACAAACACAAATGTCTTCGCAACTTAAATGTATATTCTTAACCGGGATTATGAGGTCGTGTCTTAATACGACAGTTCCCTGAGACATGCATGAATACCACACACCCACCAACATCTAAACTATATTTTTTTTTAACTTTTCAGCGTTAACTTTGACCTGTCTTTTGATTAATGAAAAGGGGCATACCCATGAGATTTTTAAATTCGTTCCCCACCCCTACTTAATTCTTTAATGAGAAAACTTAATGTTTTTCTGTTTTCAAAGGAAATCATTTTCATTAAAAGTTACCGAATATTACCTGATGATGGGATAAAAAAAGTCTCGAAATATAGAAATTTCCGTGTCGCGATATAGAATATTTTTTTAAATAAAATTATCTTTAGAACATATAGGACCCGCCAGTCAATGTTCACGGTGTAAAAACATCCCCATTCTCTTAAGTAAGGGGTAAACTCTACTCAGACAGTTTTCCCACTACAACTGTTTATTTTTTGTTGTTGTTGCTGTTTTTTAGTGTAATTCATCCTGTACAAGGCCCGGGGGCCACTCGAGGTAGAGGGTTAAAAGAGGCACAGATTATGCAGATAGGTGGGTAAGATAATGCTTAACTCTAGACTTGAACAGGTTAAGATTGTTGTGATCGGGAAAACATCCTCTTGGGAGTCGGTTTCACAGAGCCGTGATTCCCGGGAAGAAGCTCTTTTGAGTGGAACTTACTTCTCACCAATGAAATACGGAGGATGAGTTGTCTATATTTCTGAGATGCGGTATTATGCACACTATTTACATTATTCGGACTATTGTCCTCATCTTTGTCGCCATATTTATTACAACGTTTCGGCCGTTGTACGTTCCGGCCTTCTTCAGGTGGTTGGAGAGTTCGACATTCCAACCACCTGAAGAAGGCCGGGGCGTACAACGGCGGAAAAGTTGTAGTAAATATGGCGACAAAGATGAGGACAATAGTCCGAATAATGTAAATAATGGAGGATTATTTGCCACAATGTAAGTGGCATTGCGAGTCCTAGCCGTGAAGGTTAGCGCTGACAGGATGCAGTTCGTCTGAGTCCTTTTCATGAAAGTAGGAATAGAACAATGAGACATTTGACACATACCGTCTGTGAGAGACTGGTTGAAGGGTGGATAGAAAAATTGTCACCCACGAGGACGCGGAGACGGGTTTTGTACTCTATCGAGACTGGAAAGTGAGAACTGGGCAGTTCCAGTCTTGATATTAAAGGGGCATGTGTGTGCGTGTGTGCGTATGTGTGTGTGTGTGTGTGTAACCAAATCCTGTAGCGAAGCCTCTGATCAGGAGACTGGAGGTGTTAAGGAACGTGGAACCACATGTTAATTGCTGTTGTTCCCAGATCCAGCCTAACCCGGGGATTTTATCATCTGTTAGGGTCCCAGCTATGGACAAAAATTGAACCGTATTTACATTAGTCGGACTATTGTCCTCATCTTTGTCGCCATATTTCTCACAACGTTTCGGCCGTTGTACGCTCCGGCCTTCTTCAGGTGGTTGGAATTTCGAATCGAACCCTTTATTTCGATCACTGGGGTAGACTGTTCTAGTTCCACGAGCCATGTTTGATGGATGTCAGTTATCAGTTATCTCCTGGTAATTTTCCCTTTGAAAGTTCTCCACTGCCTGAACCGGGTATTGAACTCACACTCTTTGGGTCTGTCACTGGATCTAACCAACGCCTTTATCCACTGTGTCCTTGACAAATATGGCGACAAAGATGAGGACAATAGTCCGACTAATGTAAATACTGTACATAATACCTCATCTCAGAAATATAGGCAGACCCAAAAATTGAACCCTATGAAAATATAAAAATAGCATTTTTTTATATAGTAAAAATAACAGCAACACATTTTTATATTTAAAAAAATTACCCAGAATATATGAATCAATATGAAAGAACACAGATATCAATGCCTCTAGTAATCCGTCGTCGTCGACATCCGTCCGTCTCGAGAGACGATGGAGTAGCTCGGAGCCTGGGCGGGATATATGGAGAACTAGGGCTGCCAAGACGTCTAGTCCCCGCCTCTCGGCCTTGCTAGCAGAGTCCAAAGGAGAGGATAAGCTAACACAGTTTGGTACCAACGCGGCTGCTGGAGTTGCCGGAAGGTGGCACAAAATGCCGTCCATCCGCCTTCGGGGCTCCACTCCGGGTTTGAATTCAGAGTTGTCCTTCTCCTAGACCAATTGCCATCCAAGGCTATAGAACCCAGACTGTCCTGCTATTTACCCATAGCTACAGGGAGAAGACGAGGATTCACACCTTTCCCAAGGGTAATAGTACGTAAGTGAATGTAATGGATTCGACTAGAATTCGAACTCGGCTCTCCGATTCCTCAATCCAAGCCGGTATCCATAACTCCTCCGTGCCTCCTCTCTCTAGTAATTATGTCCTCACAAACATACATATGCACAAAAGCGGAGTATCATCTACCATGTATTCAATTGTGAAAGCAGAATAACATTTCTTATATTATTATTACTTCAAATCCCCTAAGAAAATTAAATTTCGGCATTAAATTTCCGATAATGAGTTGATATTCATATAAGCAAAAGAATAAATGTGTGTGTGAGAAAGAGAATGAGAGAGTCCTTGTGTGTGTGTGTGTGTGTGTGTGTGTGTGTGTGTGTGAGAGAGAGAGAGAGAGAGAGAGAGAGAGAAATTGAGAATAGTAAGATAAAATGCTGTTTTTCGTTTTAGTTTTTTGGAAATGTTTAAATGACCTTATCATAGGGCTGATATAGGGACAAAGTAGAGTTCAGACCCGAGTTAAAATTTAATAAAAAAATATCCGCGTTTGAACAGACAAAAAAGAAACCTCCTCGATTTAATCACCTTTTGTCCGGTTATAAAAATGTTCGTGCAGCTTTGTTAAAATAATTTTAATCTCTATCTCTAAAAGGCAGGATGTGTGCGTGTGTGTGTGTGTGTGTGTGTGTGTGTGTGTGTGTGTGTGTGTGTGTGTGTGTGTTGTGTGTGTGGTGTGTGTGTGTGTGTGTGTAACGAATTCACGGTCGCAATTTTCGACGTATTTGCACCAAAATTTACATGCACATGCTCCAAGTTAGCGGAAAAGGCCAAGACTGATTTTGCATTTCCCAACTCCCATCGATAGTGGAAATAATCGATTTTTTCATGCTTCTACGGCAGTTTTCATGTAGTTTGCGGCCATTTTCTACTGGCCTGAGTGTAGCCTATAGCTGGCTGCCACGAATATTAACTAGGATGCTAGCACGCAAAAAAAATCGATAGCTGCATTCGTCACAAGTGGGAAAAATTTAAATCTGCATGGCACTTTACTCCAATTGGCTCATTCGCTTGCTTAAACTCAACGTTGATTCTGATTCCGCAGAACTGGGTTGGGTGTGAAAAAGTATTTGTTGTTAACATTCTTTTTCGTTCGGTTTTTCCAGTTACGAGTCCTTTTTTAAAGCTGATCGTTTTGTGTTCATTTTGTTTAGTTCTTTTTTCGTAACAGATTTAATGTTTAGTATAGAGCTTAGAAAAAATTCGCAGTTTGAGATAGGCAAGAAGTAAGGCATGTAGCAACATCAGCACGGCAAAGGGCACTACTTTAAAGGCAAGGAAGGGCAAAAATATTTTAAGTCAAGTGATAGCGATTGCTGTATGGGTCGCACGATTTTTTTATCTAGCACGGGCAACGCTGGGCCATGCTGCTACTAAATAATAAGCAGAAAACATCCCAATAAAAACATCAGAAGACTTCATAAAACGTCAAATAAATAATACAGTTTCTAGTACAGTAATTTCTAGTAAGGCAAACATTTCTTCTTTTTTATTTTAGTTTGTAGAATCAGATTCCGACAATTTTTTAAAATCTTAAATTTTGTGCAAGTTAAACACATAAAGGCTCCCAACCAAGTATAGCAACTGATGCATTTTGATTGGTTGTAAAATATTAATTAGGTGTCGTCAACTACGTCAGAAGGTACCGACCCAAATTTTGATGTAAACATGTTCACGAGACCAACGACGTGACCAAGAGAACTAATAAAAACGAAACTTGGACGCGATTTGTTCAAATTAAAATATTGAACCAATTCACTTGAGTTCATTGGAAATCAACACAGCAAAGGAGACGAACTAAATTCTTCAACACGACAACAAACCTTGTCAACCAATTCCAGGATTAACGCTCGCTCCCACAAAATATTCTATTCCACAACAAGAATCTCCGGTAAAAGAGTGATAACTCTGTAACAATCAGTGAGTCAAGAACAATAATTTTTTCTATTTAATACAAAAAAAAAACAACTGTTTAATTTTCCTATAACAACAAATACAGTTAACTACACCTTCCCCTTTTCACACATACAGTACAGCAACTTAAATTCTTTCAGTATCACACACCAAAGAACACTATTGTGTTTGACAACCTTTGCACTATATATTATGTATTCGTTGTGTTTATAAAAAATATTTATTGTTAAACAAATTCACAATTTCTTCTAATTGATCATTTCTCTTGTTGTTGTCTTAGTAGAGGGTCAGTTTTATTTTGTATTTATAACCAATACACTTTGGCTGACCCACTATAAGTTCACACATTTCAAGGCTTAATAATCATTCAAGTTACTGAGTGTGTTTGTTGTAAGGCCACGAAGGAGGTAGGTAGGAAGGAACAAGACAAGTATATTCCAAAGATATGCGGGACAAATATCGTTTGACCCTAGACTTGTAGTGGCCGAGGAAGCATCCTCTGGGTAAGCTATTCCACAAACAGTAAATACCTGACTCATTGCGTTATCCCCTATCTTTATAAGAGCCAGATCAGTGCTAAAATGAAGCAATTCTTTAATATCAAATATCTTAAGCTATCTTATAAACACGCGCAAACCACAAGATAGCTTATTCCTAAATTTTCGCTTGACGATGAAACGAGACAAGGTACCTTAATTCAACTTAATTTCAATAATTATATTGAAGGTCTAGGCTCTCGCTTTTGAAACATGAGAACTCTTATGTAGCGAAGGAATCATTATTTTTTAAAAATATTATAATATATTATATATATATATATATATATTTCGGTTGAGCTCTCTGGTTTGAGGTGTGAATTTGTAAACAGTGACTATTTAAGCTAATATTGCACGACTCTTCGGCAGAATCGAGTCACTGTCAGTCACTGTGTGTTTATCTAAATCTAAAAATAAACACGCTAAAATTCACCATCATCCCTGCCATGCGTCGATGGCTTAGTGGGAGAAGTTCTAACTGACTCAAATTCATTCGGGTTTCGATCCTAGCTAGAGGCAACCGGACGTCTAGCCACACTGATGAGCTGTGAAACAGCGAAACAGTCTGTCTGTGGATGACATATATATATATATATATATATATATATATATATATATATATATATATATATGCAGAAATATAGTCTTAAAGTGTGCTATATTTATGGGGTAAAGTGCTCAATATCAGAGATAGAGCGTGTGTAAATATAAAAGTGGACATGGAAGTCAGCACTTAGAGGCGACAGTCTGTTTCATGCTAGTGCAATCGTCAGGCGACTAGTGCTGTAATAATATATATATAATAGTTGGTCACTCGTATTGAAAGATACAAAGCTGTTACCCAATCCCTATTGCAGACCCTTGCTCAGTCGTATTTGTGTTTATTCAACACCCACAGAGCCCACCTCTGGTTTATAGCGCAACTATGCTGAGCAGACCTTAGTTACAGTTTCTGGGAGAAAGCGTGTTATCTAGGGTGATTATCAATCTGAAGAAGACCGGCACACTCAAATCCTCGGTCACGATGACTTGTGACTTCGTGCTAGCACTGCTATCGACGGCCCCTAAATGTTCCATCTACCCAATTTCACTCACATATTATAATAAAAGTAGAGAGATTCACCTATCGTCAGATTCACACTAATCTCTGGTCGTTTGAAAAGGATTAGAGGTATATCCCTTGTTTCCTGTTTAGGATTTGGTTTCCGGCTCCTTTAAAATTCTACTTCAACTTTATACTTATAACGTCTCGGCTTAAACTAAAATTTGTACTATTATTGGGTTCCTGGTTTCTTTTCCTTCTCTTTCATTTCCAGTAGCCCCCCCCCCCCTTGCGTCTTAGTGGCGTTATCGCCTTGCTTGGAGTGAATTGCTTTAAAAATATATATGAAGAAGGGAAATATTTAGAGCAGGGGTTCTTAATCTTTTGATCATTCCAGACACCTAGTAGATTGTCCAATATGGCCCCATACCCGAAAGTATGGGGCACACAGTGAGGATCGAACTCACTACTCAGTTGTAGCGTGACGAGCTAAAGGGGTGGTTTATATGGATATGATAGGAAGATAACGGTTAACTCTAGACTTGAACAGGTTAAGATTGTAATGATCAGGGGAGCACTATCTTGGGAGTCTGTGTCATAGGATAGTTGTTCGCGGGAAGAAGCTGTTTGAGTGGATGGAAACCGGACGGAATGTGAGGGATTGGCTACTAGGTAAGTGCAATGGCGTGTCCTAGACGTGAAGGTTAGGCCTGGAAGAACTGAGGAACTGAGTTCGTCCGAACACTTTCCGTGTTAAAAGCGACAGAGCAGTGAGAGACTCGACACACCCCGCCTGTGAGAGAGAGATGTTGAAGGGTGGGAAATAATTCTTCAACATATTTTCAGCAAGTAAGTATTCGTGGCTCTACAGCTTCCTTTCCTTAGCACCTCTATAAAATGCAATGCCGTGATTTTCTTGGGGGAGACAGGATCTGCTTTCCGTTTTCTTTTTTTAACGGTTTTTGAATTTTGTCTTTTTCTAGACGTTTTTTTTTTTTTAATCAATTTACCCTAAACCAGTTTTCCTCGAAGCTTTTATTAGACATTTTATTTCGTCTGTTTTCGTTAGGTTGAATCTTTCATCGATTTAAGATAAATTATATGTAGAATTTCAGATAGAGCATATATATAAAAAGACAATATGAATGAAGACAAAAGAAATACTTATCTTAGCCGGCGAGTTTTGTCCTCTGAGGGACTTTATCAAGGCAATGTCTCTTATAGCAGGTGTTCTTAACCTTTTGATGATTCCAGACCCCCAATGGATTGTCCAATATTGTCCCATAGCCCCTTCACTTGACTGTCGAAATAATTATCACCAATCCTATTATTTGCCAGTATGTCTTCCAAATATTTCAATCGCTTGAATTTACTGTACTTTAGCTATGGATTGCTAGGAAGGGAACATGAAAAAAAAAACCATAAGCAATTATAACTTTATTATATTTTTTTACTGAAAGCAAAATAAAGTTATAATTCAGTTTTATTACACAAGAAAAAGGAAGAGAACATAAAGTTTTTTTAGTATCTCGACTACATAAAACAGACTTTGACTAATTTAGTAAGATATTTGCTGTTGTTTTTGTGCAATCTGTCAAACACAACACAGTGGTGGGGGAACTACCAGTAACCAGAAATCGAGTCACATACCCCCAGCATTTGGTTCTCATACCCTCTAAGGCGTATGGATACCGCGGGTTAAGAACCCCTGATTTAGAGAAAGTTAAAATAGACATAGTAAAGCCCGAACATAAGACAGACGTATGTAAATTTTTGGTTATTGTCACTTCGTAACCTTCATTGTACATCGTTACAAGTGTTTCTGTTGATTTTTTTTCTTACTCACGATTGTGAATATATTCACGTAAAGGTGTGGAGGAGATTGCGAACGCTACATTTTGGTAAGAATCAATTCTCTGTAGGTCTATGATTTAAGCAAGAATTCGATGGGAATTATCCGTCTTTTGGACCACAGATAAGACAAAATCTACCATGATATCTCTTTTTTTGACTTCATTATCTTTGCGTTTTATACAGATAATAACTCCTAATTTTCCGTGTTTTCATTAAGAGTGTTAAGACAAATAACTGAAGTTGTTTTTTTATATTTCATCGGGAGATGAGCTTATCTGAAGCACGGTAGGCAATTAACTCAATAAGGATCTGTTTCTTATCTCTGAAGCTAAATCCGAAAGGAAACGATCCTTTCTGATCGATATGATCAGTTTTGTTATTTGAAAAAAAAAAAAGAAGGCTTCCATTAAAAACTCATGATTCGGTTTATTTGTCTTTTTTTTTGTTGTTTTTTTTATTGGGGGGTGGTATTTAAAATTCTTTCTTCAGGAAAGTTAAAGTTTCCTGCCTGTCAATATATATTTTTTTTAAATATCGAAAAATTAAAAAAAAAACAAAAAACACACAGATTAAAATATAATAAACTTATACGATCTATAGATTTTCTTTTTCTATTCGTTTCAGTTTTTTGCCATTTTCTTTTTTCACGTTTCCAATGATATACACTTTCCCGAAGAAAAATACTGAAACACCGGTTCTCGGACGATCATAGAAGTTAAGCAACGTCTAGCCTGGTCAGTACCTAGATGGGTGACAGCTTAGGAATGCCAGAATCTGTAACCTTATATGTGCGAGTGGCATGGCTTACGGCTATATCACGTTAAAACACCTGTTCTCGTACGTTCATCGAAGTTAAGCAACATCTAGACTTGTCTCTACCTAGATGGTGACCGCTTGGGAGTAACAGGTTCTATAAGCTTGTATATGCTGGTGGTATGGCTTATGGCCAAATCACGTTAATACTCCAGTACACGTACGAACATAGAGTTAAGCAACGACAAGCTTGGACAGTACCGTGATGTGTGATAGCTTAGGATTTCCAGGTATTGTAAGATTGTATGAGCGTGTGGCAGGAGTTAAAGTCATGTTACATTCAAACGCCGGTTTTCAGACGATCGCAGAAGTTAAGCAACGTCAAGCCTGGTCAGTAGCTAGATGGGTGACCGCTTGGGAGTAAGAGGTGCTATAAGCTTGGATGTGCGAGTGGTAGGTGCTTATGGCCATGTCACTTTAAAACACCGGTCCTCGTATGATCACCGAAGTTAAACAACCTCGGGGCTGGTTTATAACTTGATAATTGACCGACTGGTGCTGAAAGCATGAATGGGCAGGTGGCGTAAGTGCTCGAAGTCGCAGAGCCGAGTTCGATTTCGAGTTCCTGTCGGGTGGCGTTATGGTTAGCAAGCTTGTCTCGCTAGATCATGGACGAATGAGTTCGATCCTCATTGGGTGCCCCATACTCTCGGCCTTGTGCCACATGTAAGCTACGCTTGGAAAGTCGAGCTGGGATCTTTTCCAGCTGAACTGGTCGAACTCTCTGCCTTCGGGCATAGAGGAACCCGGACGAGGCTTGACCAGCCCGAATCCGTTTATACGGGATCTACGGGCATCTTTTGGCCGAGCCTTCGGGCTCGGGAACATCCCATTTGAAACCCGGCCTTGTGCCACATCTATCCTTCGTTTGGGGGGGGCAGTAAATACTGTCGGGTTCGTTATATTTATTTTCCCCCAAAATTGGTTTTGCGATATGTATGAAAATATGAATCCACTGCTTTTTTTCCCAGCTATGGGTTAAATAGTAGGAATTGTATCAATAAATCATTATTATCGTGAAAAATTCTTACAATATTAATTTTTTTTTCATATAAATAAATAAATAAAATAGAATGCGATTAAAAAATGAAAACAGAAGAATAGAAAATCATAGAAACTTCACATACACCGATTTGATATTTTTGTTTTTTACTGTTTATCAATCCTTTGATTTGAGTTATTTAAAGCCAGAAAACAATTTTTAAGTTATAAGATATTTTTTGGTGGGGGCAATAATAGTGGCTTAGTGATATGAATCTTTCTAATTAACCCATAGCTGCGGGAGAAGAGACGGATTCGTACCTTTCCTACAGGTACTTGCGCGTAAGTGAATATAACGAAGACAATAGCAATTAGAACTCGGATCTGCGATTAACAATTCCCAGCTTCCGTGTCGAATTTTCCTTCCTTTGTCAAAGAAAACCTCCTAGATATTTACATTTTTATACTTGCTAGATTTTGGCATCCCCACTTTGTAATTTACATCTCGGGCACTTCTCTTTTGCTGACAACCATTCATTCTGTCTTCTTACAATAGATAGTTAGTCCTTTCTTCTTGCTTTCCTTTATACCTTCTGTAGGAGTTCTTGCAATTTCTTTTCTGTATCAGCTATCAACACTCTGTTATCTGCATAATTAATGTTTCTTAAATTCAACCTATCCTGGCAGGAAACCTCCTACACACGGATAGAATAGGAGAGAAGCAGATGTACAGAAATAGAAAGGGGTGTAAGACAAGCATATGCCTTCTCACCAGACTTATTCAACCTATACAGTGAGGCGATTTCGTGAGAATTACAAGTCCTACCAAAACAAAAATTAGTCCTACCAGGATAGGTAGAACATCTAATTCTCTCAGAATCGCCTCCCTGTATAGGTTGAATAAGTCTGGTGAGAAGGCATATCCTTGTCTTACACTCCTTTCTATTTCTGTACATCTGCTTCTCTCCTATTCTATCCGTATGTAGGAGGTTTGCTGCCAGGATAGGTTCTTGGTTATTCTTATATGCTTCCTAAATATGTAAAGGTTGCCAGACAGTTCCATTGGCCGAGCAGTCAAGTGACGCGAACGGGATCGCCTCGCTGTATAGGCTGAATAAGTCCGGTGAGAAGGCACATCCTTGTCTTACACCACTTTCTGTTTTTGTATATTTACTGAATTCATTTTCGATCGGTGATACTACCAGTCGAAATAAATCAAAACGAAATTATTCCTAGTCAAAAATGGATAATTCTTGACAATGTTTCCTGCAATAAAAATTCAAGATAATATTATTCCAACTATTTTTTTACCTCTTTTCCGTAACAGTAGCCTTCGTGTCCAGTTTGCAAACCATTGATTTAAATATAGTAGCTAATTCATATTTAATGGTCTCGTATTCTCTGGCAGAATCTTACGTGTACGAGTCCCCGAGATGAATCGATCTCTCTTTACTTGTAGTGTTCTGTGAGCCTAGTTTGCTAATCATTGATCTACAAATATTATCCTATTGATATTTACTTAAAATTTTCTGGTCCAATGTCACGTGTGCTAGTCCCTAATGAGGATCGATATCTTTTCAGTAATAATAATCTGTGTGTCTAGATTGCAAACTTTCGCTCCACAAATTACACTTTGTAGATATTAACGAATCTATTCATGTTTTTTTTAGTATTACTATTTTTTTTATTAGGATTAATGTAAGAACAGAAAGAGAGATAAGATTAGCGTTGGATTATCGGATTCGCTAATGTAATTGTCGAGTTCAAATTCTAGCCTCATCATTACATTCCCTTCTGTACTAATGCCTTTGGGAAAGGCATGAATCCATTCCTTCATTAGATTAAAAATAGAATAGAATGGACACTTTAGCCTTGAGTGGCAGCCAGTCTAGAAAAGGTCCAAGTCTGTGGAGTAAGCAACGGGCAACCATTCCATTATTTTTCCTATAAAGTCATAGGAGTTTACATATATGAAAACATGGAAGCTGTAGACAGCCGTGATCTTCTCTGTTATGAGTAATACCGATAAAGTTTTTGTAAGTTTAAGAGGATTATAATATTAGCCATTTCCTTATAAGGAAACATTCGGCATTTAATTGGCAGTGTAATCAGTCAGTCGAAATGTATAAAATATTTTTTCTTAAAACTAAAGATAGTTTTCTCAAGTCCAGTAGCTGTTAGTGCTCTTTCCAGTATTGGCTGGAGTTTCCTTCCTAGCCTTTTGTTTGAGGTTGTGCAGTACATCAGCATCTTGATTATGTCATTATTTCCTCTTCGGATTACACGTGCTATCCAATTTGGTGTCTGTTATTTGGTACCGTTCTTTGTGATTCAGTAACGTCAGGTTACGCGGTTCGAAGAAGGATAGCCATGGCTTAGACGTACAGCCTTCACGAGCTCGAAGACATTTTAACCATCGATCTGAGAAACCGGTTGTATACAGCCGACAAGTTTATTAAATGCTGGCGGGTGAAAGTTTAGGACTACCAAGACAGATCTTTCAAGCGCGGATAACAGAATGAAGGTTTTTTTTTTTTCGTTTACATTTATTTCTTTTTAATTTTGACTCGATCGCAGAAGAGAAATGTGGGTCTAAGCTTCCACAATGGGCTGTCTGCCTCTTCTAAAACCTCATCCCCACATTTGCTGACCCCGTCACAGGCGAGTACACGAAGAAAAAAAAGTAAAAGAAAAGGGGGTTACTAAGAGGAATAAAACTCGAGCAATGTTACTTTTACCACGAATGTTATCGCACCAAGCATCTTATATATTGTTTTTCAGTCGACAAACACAGTTGTGGCATCTCCATAAGTCAAAGGTTAACAAGTAACAAATAAATAGTGTGAAAGCAAATGAATAAGTAAAAGAAATCTTAACAGAAAAGTGTTGTTCTGGTTAACAGCGAAGATATGAGTAACAAGCAGACTTAAAGGCTTGTAAAATCTGAACGGCTGTTATATAAATGAGAATGAAAAAAATCTCGCTCTGGAAGCAAGTTGATCCCGTTTTTTGTTAAAAATGAAATCGAGCCAGGACGAGCATAAGGATAGGAAGGTTAAACAAAGCAACGAAGTTTCAAAAATTGAATTCAAAGTAAGAAATATGCTGATTTTGAATTATTCATGACTCTCCACAACGTCCTATCTTTTATTGCTCTTGTCACTTCAATATCCCAATCTCTCTTGTCGTTCATTCACACAAACATGTGACGTAAGTTGCTCGAAGTTTTCTGGCTTCTTTTGTCTTCAGCATGCCCTGAGATAGTAAAATTCTGCAAGGCTTCTTTCCTTGTATGACTCTCAGAAAATAATTATTACTACTTTATCAACACTTTAGAAAATCATTTCACCCCAAGTAAGGCGGGAATGCCACTAGTACACAGGGGATTACAGGGAGTGAAAGTGAGAGAAAAGACGGGGTATAGGGGAGGATTGAGGAAAGAACAAAAGATGAACGGGATTCAAGAAGATAGAATATGGCGATTGACGTTACATTTAAATTTTGTGAATCATTTTACTCCAAGCAAGGCGGGAATGCCACTAGTACGCAGGGAGTTACAGAGAGTGAAAATGAGAGAAAAGACTGAGTATAGGGAGGATTTTTTTTTTTAAGCGTATCACCCCAAGCAAGGCTGGAGGTCACTATCACGCAAGGGGTTAAAGAAGAGTTGGATGAAGAGCAGATAGGAGTGGTAAAGGAGAGGATGTGGAGAAAGAGAAAGACAGTGGGTCGATCAAGGCAAGGGGGTTACAGAAGATTTGGAGCGAGAGCAGATAGGAATGAAAGGTGAAAGGATGTGGAGAAGGGAAGTGGATAGATCAAGGCAATTGAGGAAAGGACAAAAGATGAACGGGATTCAAGAAGATAGAAGATGGCGATTGACTTTGCATTTAAATTCTGTGAATCATTTCACCGCAAGCAAGGCGGGAATGCCACTAGTACGCAGGGAGTTACAGAGAGTGAAAGTGAGAGAAAAGACTGAGTATAGGGAGGACTGAGGAAAGGACAAAAGATGAACGGGATTCAAGAAGATAGACGATTGAATTAAAGTTTTGAAGATTAGGGAATTAAGTAAGCGGCAGGGAGTTCCACAGGTGGGAAGTGTGAGAAAAGAAACTGTTGGAGTAGAAGTGGCAGTTGCATTTACCTGTTTCAACACTAAAAGCGTGGGACCTAGATGTCAATCTGTTAGCACGTTTAAATTTATGTAGACAGGCACCAGGGGGCGGGGAAGCTCGTCAAGGCTGTTGCCATGAAAATATTTGTAGAAAAGACAGAGGGAAGCCACGTCACGTCGGTGTGAAAGTGACTGAAGCCGAGATGCCATATCAAGATCGATTATATTGCAGATCCTACTTTGGATTTTGTCAAGAGCATCGAGGTGAGTAGCAATATTTATTCTGCTAAATACACAGAAATGTGGCACAAGGTCTAAAGGGGGGATTGGGGAAAGGACGGTCTTCTTCTGTCTTAACTATAACTTAGCTAGCCGGAAACACTGACCCAATCGTACGAACAATATTCCTTACACGAAAACAACACATTCATACGTACCTTTCTTACTACAACCACCATAATACATCATCGTCTCTATGTAAATACTAACTTGTCCCCATATTTACAATTCAGTGTCTGAGGGGGATGGGAATAAAATAACAATTCTAAAAACTATCCCCAATGAGTATTTACAATGTGAATACAAATCTATTTACAAGAAACTAAAGAAAATATTATTAGTGATAAAACCCCCCACAATCACTAAATGTAGCAGAAATATCAGTTTACCGGCCGAAATCAATGCGGGACTATGGGAGTATTCATTCATCCCAAGCATACACACTGGCACGCACTCATTTAAACACAACAACAAATACGAAAATACTCACGCGAGGTGAGTAGCAGGAGCACAGACCAGATATGGGAACAGTATTCAATGGATGAATGGTAGATTTGTAAATATGCAAGATGAACACTGACGTGGGAATTTTCTGTCACGACACAGTGACCCAAGTGTCCTTGCAGTAGATGCAGCTATTGATTCGATATAGTCGCTCCACTTCAAGTCAGTAGAAAACGTCAGGCCAAGAAGGTGCGGTGTGTTTCTCTCAAGAAGTCTCGTGTCAGCCCTGCTGATAGCAGAAAAGTTTATCTATGGTGTTAAACGAGAGAAGCTTTGTTTTGGAGACGTTAAAATTTACAAGCCATTTCCTGTCCTAATTAACAACTGATTGGAGGTCTTTTTTCAAGAGAAGCAGCCAGATTTACTTTGTCAAGTCTGAGGGATTTGCTATTGAGACAGAAGTAAATGGTAGTGTCATTTGCATAAATACCTACTTGGGAACTGATAACATCAGGAAGATCATTGATAAGATAAGAAACAGCGTAGGGCCCAGGGTATAGCCTTGGGGACATCAGTGTCCGTGTGAAAGAAAAGGAAGCTAACCAGTTCAAAACAACCTCCATTTCACGATTTGATAGGAGCGATCGGATTAAATCAGACAATCGTCCTGGAGTACCGTATCACTGAACCTTGCACAGAAGACCAGCGCTCCAAACCTTGTCAAATGACTTCGACATATTCAGAGCCGTTATTATCAAGAACTTGATATACATATTCAATGATGGACGTCAAGCGTTAGACCTCGCGAAACAGAAGTCATAACTCAGAATCACTAAGATGGTTACCCGATGTTTACCCTCGATTCTTTTACCATCTATAATTCGGTTACCGAAGTTAAGCAATGTCTATGGCGGTTAAATGAGAATAGTTTTGTTTTGGAAAGTATCTTCATTTGTGGCATTATCAATTGCACACTCTGTGTGTGTGTGTATATATATATATATATATATATATATATACATATATATATATATATATATATATATATATATATATATTTTTTTTTTTTTTTTTTTTCTATGAAAATTTCTCGGACATTTAGGCCGGTAAATGTTATTTAATACTGTTTATTATAAAACAGAGCATTTACTTAAATACTTGTATCTATAAAAAGAATGTTGAACATAAAAATGTCTTTAAATAATTGTCGGACTTTGTCCATGTCATAATGTGTGACGTCATTTGTTTACATTTATACGCCATGAGTAGTTATGAATGTACGTGAGAGATTCATGGAAGATTGAAGTTTATAAGCAGTAAATTCGACCTTGCCAACCGAACGATCCTCAGTGGCCGAAACGGTTAAGGCACGTCAGACTATATGACGGTTCCGTATTGGATACAGGTTCGAATCCTGTCGGAGGACGAATATTTTCTATGAAAATTTCTCGGACATTCAGGCCGGTAAATGTTATTTAATACTGTTTATTATAAACATAGTGTTTACTTAAATATTTGTATCTATAAAAAAAGAATGTATAAACATAAAAATGTCCTAAAATAATTGTCAGACTTTGTCCATTTAATAATGTGATATATATATATATGAAAGCAAGATGCGCAGAGGGTCTATATTTCTTTAAATTCCGATGTCTTTTGTGAACTCTAAGAAAGCGTGTCAGACCCCATCTAGTGTTGGGATATGTTTTATCCGTCTTCAATGCCAGGTACATGTGGACTGAAAAGGGTTGCAGGGACGATTTTGCAGAGCCAGTGTCGTGGGTGGTTAGGTGAATGTTGAACGAGAATGAAACAAATGAAAATGTGATATGGAAGATAAAGAATTATAATATAAACCCACTGGAGTGAGAGGAGAGAAAGCGGACAAGAGAGGAAAAGGTTCACGGAGAACAGGAGAAATTGGGAACTTTTTCATGAATACATTTTTCCTATTTGCAGTCTCTTCATATCTATCTATCTATCTATCTAGTTTAGTATAGTCTCTTCCAATCTATCTATCTATCTATCTATCTATCTATCTCAATCTGTTCTCATCTATCTATCTATTTCTCTCTGTTCGTAACTCTCTCCCTCTTATTCTTACTTTCTTTCTTTCTTCTCTTTTTTTTATCTGTTCATATGTCCCCTTCGAACTTCTATCTATCTATCTATCTCTCTCTCTATCTCTCTCTCTCTCTCTCTCTATATATATATATATATATTTATATATATATATATCAGTCTGTTCTTTCTATTTATCTATCTAATGTTCAGTAATATCTATCTATCTATCTATCTATCTATCTATCTATCTATCTATCTTTTTTAGTCTAGTCTCTTCCAATCTATCTATCTATCTATCTATCTATCTATCTATCTATCTATCTATCCGTCTATCTATCTATCTATCTATCTATCTATCTATCTATCTATCTATCTATCTACTCAGTCTGTTCTCATCTATCTATTTCTCTCTGTTCATTACTCTCTCCCTCTTATTCTTACTTTCTTTCTTTCTTCTCATTTTTGTATCTGTTCATATCTCCCCCTCGAACTTCTATCTATCTATCTATCTATCTATCTATCTATATATATATATATATCAGTCTGTTCTTTCTATTTATCTATCTAATGTTCAGTAATATCTATCTATCTATCTATCTATCTATCTATCTATCTATCTATCTATCTCTCTATCTCAGTGTTTTCTTTTCTTTTCTCTCTTTCTTTCTATTCGTTCATATCAAGGGAGTATCTTATCGTTACTCTCTTTAATATTAAAATAAATGATATTGTTAAATGTTCGAATTCCGGAATCGATTGTTCATTGTGTATCGATTGTTCAGAAAATATTGACACAATGAAACGCCAACTCGAACAACGTCAAATAAAGTTAATAAATGATCTACAGAAAATGGATTCGCATTCTCTAAAATAAAATCTCAATCTCTATATATCTGTCAATCTACACCAGAGACTTGATTTAAATCCATTTTGTTCTGATATCCCGGTCGTGCTGAATTAGAAATCCTTTGAGATTATCTTTCACAGGAGATTATCTCGTCCTGGGTAAGAAGAGAAACTATAACACCGTCCTGGTAATCCGATAGACTACATCCGACAGCAATGCCATTGATCAGAAGGTTTTGAGGATCGTGGAACCACCTCTTAATTGCTGGTATTTCCAGGCCCACCCTGACCCCTGTCGGTAGCACCTGTCAGGATCTCTGCAATGGGTGAATTGTCTCACACCCACAAATGAATTCAAAAACATTATGAAAGTATAAATGCAGGTTTTAATACCAGCAATACTATTTTGGAAAAAAAATTACCACCAATACATCTTTTTTAAAAAAAAAAATTACCACCAATACATCTTTTTAAAAAAAAAAATTACCACCAATACATCTTTTTAAAAAAAAAATTACCACCAATACATCTTTTTTTTAAAAAAAAATTACCACCAATACATCTTTTTAAAAAAAAAAAATTACCACCAATACATCTTTTTTTAAAAAAAAAATTACCACCAATACATCTTTTTAAAAAAAAAAATTACCACCAATACATCTTTTAAAAAAAAAAAAATTACCACCAATACATCTTTTTAAAAAAAAAAATTACCACCAATACATCTTTTTTTAAAAAAAAAAATTACCAGGAACACATTTCGGAAAAAATATTAACAACAATATATTTTTGGAAAACATGTTACCAGCAATGAAAATATAGTCGGCATTAAATAACCCATTGACGTTGACATGCGGTAAATCAAACCAAACCAAACCAGAAGGTTATCTTAAACCTCACATTATATATTTTCTAGATAAATGTAATAAAGCAATTCAAATCTCAAAGATATAGACAGATATATAGAGAGACATAGACATAAAGGCCGGAGCGTACAACGGCCGAAACGTTGTGAATATGGCAATGAAGATGAGGATAGCAGTCCGAATAATGTAAATAATGTAAGTAATCCTAATACCTCGTCTCAGAGATATAGACAGATATATAGAAGCATATCCATAGAGGCCGGGGTGTACAACGGCCAAAAGCTTCTGAATATGGCAATGAAGATGAGGATAACAGTCCTATTGAAATTATATCGATCTCTAGTTAGGTCCAAACAGGACTATGACTGTTTTATTTATGGGACTGCAAAGAATTCATGCCTGGGTTTTGATACAATTCATCATAAGGAAAGACGAATCGTCCTAGGAGATTTGAGAAATCACCAGTGAAAAGCCGCTATGCTGAAACCCATAAAATGCCTCTGATACTAAGATGGCAGAAATTACCCCCACAATACTTATACGAAGTCACATTTCTTTCTAAATGACTCTGCATTGAAAAGTGTTTTCAAACCACAGTAAAAAATATCAATTCAGTCAATTTCTCAGCTTTTACAGGGAAAACATTAACTGGGACAAAAGACGGCTTGTTAATTTTAACGCCCCCAAGACTAAACTCTCCATTAATCATCTGAGAGACCCCTCTGTGCCTTCCATCAGCTAACCTTCTCGGGCTAACGTTCTCAGCTGAAATGAAACGGAAAGACAATTTTGAATCCATTACTAGGTCAGCTGCTAAGAGAGCTGGTTCATTGTCTCTTGAGAAACATTTTTCACTCCAGAATCTATCTTACATATCTATAAGTCTACGATTCGTCTATGTTTAGAATATTGCTGCCACATATGGTCCGGTGCCCCTGCTATTTACCTGGAGCTCCTTGATAAGATCCGAAGAAGAATCAGCAATATTACTGGTCCTTATCTGGCGTCTAAACTTCAGTTGCTTTCCCACCGCCGTAAGCTTGTCTCTCTGTGTCTTTTCTACAAATACTTTCATGTTCCGATGAGCTCCTTGCTATGGTACCTAGAATTTTCCAGTACTAAAGGACACGAAAGTTTCATTGGAAACAAAGATATTCATACTGAACGGTTACGTAATATCTGTCCTCCTACATGGCAGAAAATGTTGGACAATCTCCTCAAAGATGAAGAAGGGACGCGGAGCAACAGAAATATAGTTCTACAGAAGGATGATGAGGGTACCATGGGGCGAGTATGTGAGCAACAACGAGGTTTTGAAGAGGAAACTTATACTTAACACCAGGAAAAGGCAGTTGAAATTTCTGGGACACGTAATGAGAAAGGAGGGTTTGGAAAATCTGATACTCACAGGACAGACAGAAGGAAAGAGGGACAGGGGCAAGCAACACTGACATACTTAATGGGTTAGAGCCAATGAATAATAGATCGAGGTCTGGGAGGAATGATAAAAAGACAAAAAATATTAAGAGCTACAAGGGACATGAAGATGTGGAGAGCCATGATCGCCTAAGTCCTGAAGAGACATGACACATTAAATAAGAAGACTAGACTGGTTTGTGGATCTCATCAAATTACTGGCTCGTTGTAGCCGTAAGTTCTATGCTGTTTTTTTCCTCGCAATTCTCGCTTCCGGGTCCATGCATTCATTCATGGCAATTTTAATCACCAAAAATTTAAATGCAATGCCAATCGCCATCGACTACTCCTGATTACTCTGTCTTCTTCCGGCTCATTATTAATGTTTCTCTTCCTAATTCTTCCACACCCTGTAACCCCTTGTGTCTTAGTGATTTTACTGTCTTGCATGGGGTGATACCAATTAAAAAAATCACGACTAAACACTGCCGTAACTCTTGAACCTACTACTTTGGAAAACCGACATTGGCTAACAAAATAGCTGAGTTTTACTAAACCCTTGACAAATGCGATAAAACTAATACCGGTCCATTTAACTTATTAGACGAAATTGATACTCCCTCCGTTCCGACATAGTTTCATGTTGTTCCAAAATAATTGTTCCAGTAGATAAAAAAACACCCAAAAGAACAAAAAATATCATTTATTCCCATACTCAACAGTAAATGAGTAATATTAGTGAATTGTCATATAAATAAGTGTGAAATATATCGAAACTGATATACATAAACAGTTAAATTAATAACAAAAATAACTGTGGAAGGTTTACTTTAACAAAAGCAGTTTTTGTTGCAACTCCTCAGAAATAGAAATGGATACTTCAAGTTTTCCTTCTCTTTCAAGCTTCTCTTTAGACATGTGCCGGAGTTTATAGTTGTTATCGCCGTCAACTAATATAACTTGTTCCATTGCTAACTGCAAACTTAGAAAAGTATTGTTAAGCTTCGACTTCTGAAGTTTATTGAAGCTTTCTTCCACTGCTTCAATGAGCTAGTCAACATCATTTCGAGCTTGCTGGTGCTGAATTGCATTAAAATAACCTAAATCAAGGACATTGAGATCAGGACTATTTGGAGGCTGGCAAACTAATTCGATTTACAAACCCAGACGTTCTGCAGCTACGTTTAATTAATCTACAACCTGTTTTATTGCACCACGCTTCAGGACACGATCTGTGGATCTTTCCAGCAGTGCTTGCAGCACAACGCTACTTTTATTATTTGTCAATTCGTGCTTCTTGCAATTTCGTTTAGCATTTCTGCCAATTGGCTTCTCTTCTCCCATCATAATCTCTTGCCAGCGGGTGGCTTGAAAAAAAATTCAATTATAATGTGGTGAAAAAGTGATATAATTTGGGCTTCAAATTAATCTACCTGAATAAGCTAATATAAATACTTGAGGAACATCAATGCTAACATTGTTAATGTAAACGGCAATCAATTCGACTAAGAATTATTATATCCCACATGAGATTTCCGGCTATGGAACAACTATTTCGGAAAATAGGGAGTAATCTTTTACAGGAGCACCTAAACTATAAACAAATATTTATTGTTGGGTCAAAAAATAATTAAATTGAATGTTTAGCCATTTTTGATGATATAACAATTAAAAAACGCCTATATGGCAAATCTTGTATTTTTAGGGCTGAAGCGATTACCTTAGACGTAGCGTCAGAGGTCATAACAGACAATGGGATAAACAACTTTAAAACTTTTCACTGAGGAACAAAAATACAAGCAACACCTTAATAGTTAATTTACTTAACATGATCAATTTCATCAGGAAAAAAAAAGTCTGGTCGGTATGGCACTTGACCATATCAACATTCGTGGAAGTAGAAAAATCTAACATGGTAGCAAAGAAATTTCTAAAAATGAGCATTTCACATTTGAAACATTACCTCTACAGTTCTCAAATATATATATATATATATATATATATATATATATATATATATATATATATATATATATATATATATAATGAAAAGATTTGTACACTAATATTCCATTGGAATCGTAAAAACGATCCAATTCATCAGACCTACAGATTCAAAAAGAAAACAGAAAAAACAACTCCGGGAAAAACTCCCTCGTCTTTACCCCTCTATATAGATCCCATGTCCTCCCACACTCTCACACATATACTCTTACTCATTTTTTCCCGGTGTTGTTTGTTCTGTTTTCTTTTTGAATCTGTAGGTCTGATGAATTGGATCGTTCTTACGATTCCAATGGAATAAATTATGACCATGGAATATTAGTGTTTAAGTCTTTTTATTATATCCTTACTCTGTCCTGGACATCGAGTTCTACCTGGATCATATCCTCTTTGAATTATTTGTATACATATATGTATGTATTTTTGAATTGGACAAAGTTCGACAATTTATTTAAAGACATTTATGATATGTTTAACGTTCTTTTCATAGATACAAGTATTTAAGCAAATGCTCTGTTTTATAATAAACAGTATTAAATAACATTTACCGGCCTGAATGTCCGAGAAATTTTCATAGAAAATTTTCGTTCTCCGACAGGAATCGTATAGGATACAGGTTCGATTCCTGTCGGAGAACGAAAATTTTCTATGAAAATTTCTCGGACATTCAGGCCGGTAAATATTATTTAATACTGTTTATTATAAAACAGAGCATTTGCTTAAATACTTGTATCTATAAAAAGAACGTTAAACATATCATAAATGTCTTGATATATATGTATGTGTATATATAATTGCATATGTATGTGTATATTTACCATTAATATTGTCTATATATATATATATATATATATATATATATATATATATATATATATATATATATATATATATATAATTAATTAATTCATCGAGTCTAGAAGAAACCTCAAGAGAATGCAGAAAGCACTGGACAGCCGTTTCGTCCTATATTTGGGACTCATCATCAGTGCGCATCCACTACCGAGAATTGAAACCCGGACAGTTACGTTATCAGGCAAACGTCATACCAACTCGGTGACGAACATATAGCGCCGCTCGATCACATATTCCGTGGTGGAACTCTCTCTCTCTCTTTCTCTCTCTCTCTCTCTCTCTCTCTCTCTATATATATATATATATATATATATATATATATATATATATATATATATATGATGAAAATGTGGAAAAGACAAAGCAAAATACGAATATGTGAGTTTACTGTTTTTTTATTTTGTTTGTTTTTGTTATTCTGTCGACGTCAGACGTTTCGGTCAAATAGACCTTCCTCAGGGCATGGTTAATGGAGACATATTTATATTAGATTTAAGTTAGATGAAGAGACGATATATACAGGACTGGTCAGAAACAGAAAAACTGAAATTCTAAAGTTAGAGTATTCTTTCTTGGAGTCGGATAGGCTGGCGCCACGTGGGCGGCTCTACGAAAATATATATGTACGGTGCAGCCTTAGTTCTCAAACGTCTCACATATCGGTTTTGAAAAAGAAAATTCGAGATGAAAATGTCTCGGTAATCGAACAAAATTTCGGTTCTCAGTATTTAGTCAACTGTTATGTGTATATATAAACAAAGCAAGTCATCGTAATCAACATTTCGTGGTGACATGCAGTTTCACGCCATCACTGAGAAACAAAGACACAAATAATAGTTATATTACGAAACAGGATCAATGTCATGGCAGCAAAGGAATCCATAGAAAGGAACTTTTCAATTTTGAAAAGTCCCCTAAATACATATGAATGCAATTACAAACGCACATATTCTAAATAAGTAGCGAGGGTTGAACTACGGTCCAAGCAACAAACTTGACAACAGTTCTCAAAGCAACCACGTACATTTTAAACAAGTGGGCAGAGTTATAGAACTACGACTCAAACTTTACAAAATTAAACCAATTCTAGGAGAATGGCACCAGGGTCTCAGAGTTTCTCTGAAAGAAGAAGTTTAGAATCAGAATAGGAGACAGCTATAACAATATTATAGGAGTAATGGATAGCGGCTCGGATTGAGGAATTGGAGAGCCGAGTTCGAATTCCAGTCGAATCCATTACATTCACTTAAGTGCTAATACCCTTGGGAATGGTATGAATCGTTTCTTCTCCCCCCACCCAGCTATGGGTAAATAGCAAGACAG
This sequence comes from Acanthosepion esculentum, assembly GCA_964036315.1. NCBI lineage: Eukaryota > Metazoa > Mollusca > Cephalopoda > Sepiida > Sepiidae > Acanthosepion > Acanthosepion esculentum. The sequence goes on from OZ038510.1 coordinate 81,316,515, forward strand.
ACCGCGCTCTGTAGCCTTGGATGTCAAATGGTCTACCGCAGAAAGAAATGGCAACCTTCTGCGGGAAAAAATCAGCCTCGTCAGTCAGGTAACGGAAGATACATGATCGCCTAGGCGTGTATCACGCATGGCACATAACTGGATCGGAGAGCCGAGTTTGAATTCCAGTCGAATCCATTACATTCACTTACGCGCTAATACGCGTGGGAAAGGTATGAATCCTTTTCTTCTCCGCCAGCTATGGGTAAATAGCAGAGCAGACTGGGTTCTATAGCCTTGGTAAAACTGAATTCAAAAACCTGCAGAGAGTTGGGTTTTCGACAGCCTATCTTTCCCCCAAAACACCACTTTTACATGTAGTGCTCCTACGACCCTGATAGGTCACGGAATTCGCGATTGATCGATGACAATATTTCAATAGTAGCTGATAGGTTGGCCTATCGCCTGGTTCACACTTCTCGTCGGTCTATTGAAAATGGGTTTAGGTCTATCTCTTGCTTCCTGTTTAGGAGTGGGTTTCCGGTTCGTTCAAAAGTCTTCCCGTTCTCTGTCACTCCCAGTAGCCCCCTTCCGTCTTAGTGACATTATCTCCTTGGCTGAGGTGAAAAAATATCTCTCACTCATATCTTCTAGACAAATAAACATGCTCCTGAATGTACAGCATGTCGGGCGGGGGGAGCATACAGTGTAAAACATATTCAAAACGATTGTAAATGATCTTGTCCGTATACGTCAACGATTTTTTTATGACATGACTAGCCTCGAGGATCTTTTCAAGAAGACAGAAATAAAGAAAATCATATTCTAATTGAAGGAGGTAGTTTTATAGCACTGAAGAACCCCGTACTAAAGCCATAACAGGAGATTGATGGAATTAACGACCCTAAGCATTGTTTACAAGCCATATATTTAAAAAGAAAAAGAGTTGATATGTTGTTAAAACAGAACAATCAATCAACTTCTGAAATTGAATCTTCGAGAAGTGTTGCTTATAAAAAAAAAACTCTAACTTGGATGGGCTCAGATCTGAATTCGCGAGAAAAACAGTCATGTTGACATGTGTTACGAATTTCAATTTCTATCGTTTCCTTTTCTCTAATCAGTTTCTTGATGTTAAGATGGAATTCATCAAGAACGGCGCCGTAGTTTTTTTCCTACCCAAGTACTTTCGGTCTCCTCCAGGATAATCTTTTGAGGTAAACTACAAAGACAACCTTATTTTAACTACGATAAAATCTGCGTGTTGCTGTGATGGTGATTTAAAATAAAATTAAAAACGGGTGAACGCTCCGTTATAATTATTTTAACATTTAAAATTTATCCGTTGCAGCTATAGATTTTTTGTATATATATATATATATAATAAAAATAATAAAATAATAAAATATAATAAAAAGAATTGAACACTAATATTCCATGGTAATAATTTAATAATTTATTTCATTGGAATCGTAAAAACGATCCAATTCATCAGACCTACAAATTCAAAAAGAAAACAGAAAAAACAACTCCTTTAAAAATTAGTAAGAGTATATGTGTGAGATATACCTGGATCATATCCTCTTGGAATTATTTTTATACATATATATATGTGTATATATAATTGCATATGTATGTGTATATTTACCACTAATATTGTCTATCTATCTATCTATCTATCTATCTATCTATCTATCTATATATATATATATGAAATATATATATATATATATATATATATATATATATATATATATATATATATATATATATATATATATATATAGGGTTGAATTGGAAAAGGCAGGGGAAAAGAATTTAACATGTAGAGCTTTATAGGTTGAAACCAAGGTAACGAAATCAACTGATCTCGCAATTTCAAAAATTATATATATATATATATATATATATATATATATATATATATATATATATAATATTAGTGGTCAATACACATACACACATATGTACATATATATATATATATATATATATATATATATACGTACACACACGCGCACACAGACACGCAGATATATAGTGTGTTTCATGAAGACGTATTCTATATAAGGGTGTTTCATTAAGACGGATCAAACTCACCAGTAAATAAATCAATGTTATTGATGAAAAATTATTTAATTCTTAATTGGATCGTGTTATTGAAGTCATGACAATTATGTGTGAAAAATAATATCGCCCACATTTCTCCCAAATCTCACTAGACGCTTAAACTTAATTCGCATTTAAAATCGGTCCAAGTTATTGGAATACGCTATATATATCTATATCTATCTATCTATATCTATGTCTATAGCTATATATATATATATATATATATATATATATATATATATATATATATGTGTGTGTGTGTGTGTGTGTACAGGGTGTCCATAAATTTCGTGTGCACTTTAAAAAATTTATAACTTTATTTGTATTTGCGATAGAAATAATTTGTAAAAAGGATTAGAAAGAAGTAAATCTATATTTTTTAAGGTTTTATTGAAATTTTGTTTAAGCTTCCACATGTCCTCCATCATTAGCAATACAAAGGGTAATACGATTTTGCAGTTCACGGAAAACATTTGCCAACTGATTTACAGTAATGCCTGAAATCACATTAGTTATTTTAGCTATACTTAAAACGTGGTACGTTAAACTTTATAACATTTTTTACAGATTATTTCTATCGCAAATACAAATAAAGTTCTTTTAAAGTGCACACGAACTTTATGGACACCCTGTATATATATAAATACTTATATATATATATATATATATATATATATATATATATATATATATCGTGGCCAGTAAATTTAAAAATAAGCTACTCCAAAATTCACTTGAGGAGGAAACGGAACTAATGTCTTTAATTTAATAACCAAATTAAATTCGAAGCTTTTAGCTTCCATTTTTGAAACATGGTTATTACTGTGTAGCGAAAAAATTTTTTATCAGTTAATTTACAATATATATATATATATAGTTTATTTCAACTTAATTTAAATAAAAACAAAATAAATAGAATAACATATATATATTTTCTTTTTTCCTCAGAAATGTTATAATTTTAAACTTAATAGAGATTAAATTTAAATTTTAAAATGGCTAATTTTTAATTTCAAATTTTATCGTATAATTTAATACTTATTAATTAGAATAAATTCTATTTTAGTATAACCCTAACATTAAAGCATTAAATAGCTATTATAACCTTACTTCGTTGTCAAGATTTTTGAATCCTCGTATACGTGTATTTTGATTGGTTATTCCAGCTTATGTAACAGCGTTTCCCCTTGCGAAGGGTGGTTAATTGATTTGAACCTGTTAAAACCGTTTATTCTACATTTAACATCATCACTTGTTAAGACACCAGAGGTGCTGAAACAAAATGGCTATTTTTGTAGTGATTTTATAACATATTTATGTTATAATTTTTAAATAAGCAATTATATATATATATATATATATATATATATGTGTGTGTGTGTGCATAAAATATGTATATATATATATATATATATATATATATATATATATATATATATATATATATATATATACATATTTTATGCATATATATATATATATATATATATATATGTGTGTGTTTGTGTGTGTGTAAATATATAGAAAAATAGGAAAGAACCGTTAGGTTAATAATCCGAAGTTCTTTAGTATTTGTATTTATTTTTTAAAAACAGTGCTCAATACACAGGTAGAGCCTAAAATAGACACCCCGACCGTACCTTGACTAAACCTCTTTTCGAAATTAACTAATAGGTTGATACAATATGTTCACCCTTACGCCCCTTATTCAAATATGGTTTCGTCGTTTCCATAGTAATTAATATTACGAATGTATATGCTTATAAATCTGCGTAAATTTCAAGATTAGTTATTCCAAAATTCGCTTGAGGATGAAACAGAGCTTGACACTTAAATTCAATTTAATTTTTATAATTAAATTGAAGTTTTTGGCTTCTGTTTTTGAAACATGAGGACTCTTGTGTAGCGATGGAATCATATTTTTTTAAAATAATTATATATATATATATATATATATATATATATATATATATATATATATAAATTATAAATATAATTATATATATATATATATATGTGTGTATATATATATATATATGTGTGTGTGTATATATATATATATATATATATATATATATATATATATATATATATATATATATATACGATAAAATGTGAGCTTTTTAAATAACCGAGTTTCCTCCACTAAGGGACATTATCTCGGTAAATGTGGAGAGTTTATTTCCCTCGTGGAACGAAACGCGTTGGTAAAGAAAAGCACATCTTTTCTCTTTTATTTATATTATCTTTACAGGTGTATTTTATTTTTAATTACAATTTTCAGTACCTGATTTTCTTACCTAAATAATATGTTTTTTCAGTTCCTATTAATGTTAACTCAAAGTACAAAGTTTGAAGTGCCTGTACGTAAAATATTTCAAATAAAGATTTATATTTAATATTCTTTGTTGATATTTTGAAAATCGGCTATGATATACCCATGGTTAGTAGTGGTGTAACTTTAATTGATTGTTAGTGTCCTAGTCAAGAGTAAACAGTTATCTTCATCTCTTATACATATAAACTGTCTAAACTCAACCTAGAATGGCCCCCTGGGCTTCGTACTGGATGAAGGAAAACAAAAAACAAAAACAGACTTCTCGCTAAAGTTGTTGAGACCCTGTAAACCCTCCTGTATCCTAGTGACATTATCGCCTTGGCTGGGGTTAAATGATGAAAAATATTTCGTGCGTCCTCACCCAAAAACAACTCGACCACATTCCCGTACACATCGGCACACACCCAAGCAAATGTTGAATGAAACTGCCAACACCTACTTATTAACTGTACAATTTACCCCTCTAATTAAAAAAATATATGTATATTTTCTTGGCAACGCCCATTTTACTTGTATCCGTATACAGTGATTCCACTTTGTCAGTTTTTCGACTTTAAGTATTTCAAGAGGGCTGTTATCTTTTTTATTTATCTTCAGAATTAAACAATTTCTGGGATTGCCCCACAAATTTATAATTAATTTGCTATTTTATCATTAGCGTCTTGAGTTTAGCTGCAACAGAAAGCGTGCGTGAGATCTTAATCTTTAGTAATATATTCCCCATGAAATGAAATAGGGTGATTCATATGAAATGCATTAAGAAAAATACTGCTATAATTAATGCGTTATTTAAATATTTTTAGATATTTACGTGAAAGTCTAAATAGCTATCATTCTGTCTAAATATGTATATATATATACCCAGAAGACTTTCGCCGCTGTATATACTCTCTCTCTCTTTCTCTTTCTCTTTCTCTCTCTCTTTCTCTCTCTCTCTCTCTCTTTCTCTCTCTCTCTCTCTTTTTCTCTTTCTCTCTCTCTCTTTCTCTCTCTCTCTCTCTCTTTCTCTCTCTCTCTTTCTCTCTCTCTCTCTCTCTTTCTCTTTCTCTCTCTCTCTTTCTCTCTCTCTTTCTCTTTCTCTCTCTCTTTCTCTCTCTCTCTCTTTCTCTCTCTCTCTTTCTCTCTCTCTCTCTCTCTTTCTCTCTCTCTCTTTCTCTTTCTCTCTCTCTCTCTCTCTCTGCTTCGGACCATTCTCAGATCATTCCGCGCGTCCTGGGTATGTTGATAAATTGCATTCGGCAACAAGACGTCTGATCCGCAGGTTTAGATGTTTTAATTTCTACTATTGTTGAGTTTCCGAGTCCTTGACGAACGTTTTTCTTCTCTTTCACTTCCAGTAGCCCCTTTGCTGTCTTAGTGGCGTTATCGCCTGGCTTGGAGTGAATTGCTTTAAAAAAATAGGGAATTAAAAATATACTTTAAAAAAAGAAAAAAGAAAAGAAAAAAAAATGGGCAGTCATTAGAATATTCTTTACCAACGACGTTTTCGGAAAAAAATATTGATTATTTTATCGACCTTTTAGAAGTGCGGTCCTGTTCATAATATAATAACAGTGTCAAATCGTTGCTTGGATTTTTAATTAAACAGATTTGAAAATAAAAAACGATCGTTGCTGGGAATGAGTGCGAATTCCAGTCGAGTCCCCTACATTCACTTACGCGCAAATACTCCTGGGAAAGTTATGAACCAATTTCTTCTTCTCAGCTATGGGTTAAACAGTAGGAAGTGCAGTTGAAAAAAAAAAACATTGTTATTCTCAAAAGTGAAATTGTTAATGCAATATCCACTCGCAAAATGAAGTAAGAATTATTCTTATAATGTAAAATATGTTTGCTTTATATAAACCACGAAGGGTTGGTAAACCATAAATAAATCGATCAATCAATCCCAGAAAAGTGATTTATTTGAAATTAATTAAGACCTCACAAAAGACAAGTATGGTTGTTACTTGATATGTAGCTCGCAGCTTGTGAGGGCGATCTCATCGGAATGGTTAAATTAGTGAATCGAGCTGGAATTCCAGTCGAGTTCGTTACATAAAAGTTACATTCAGTTACATAAGATTTACATGCATGTTACATACAAGTTGCATGTAAGTTGCATACAAGTTACATTCAGTTACATACAAGTTGCATACAAGTTACATACAAGTTGTATACACATTACTTTCAGTTACATACAATTTGCATACAAGTTACTTTCAGTTACATACAAGTTACTTTCAGTTACATACAAGTTGCATACAAGTTACTTTCAGTTACATACAATTTGCATACAAGTTACATTCAGTTACATACAATTTGCATACAAGTTACTTTCAGTTACATACAAGTTACATTCAGTTACATACAATTTGCATACAAGTTACTTTCAGTTACATACAAGTTACATTCAGTTACATACAATTTGCATACAAGTTACTTTCAGTTACATACAAGTTACATTCAGTTACATACAATTTGCATACAAGTTACTTTCAGTTACATACAAGTTGCATACAAGTTACTTTCAGTTACATACAATTTGCATACAAGTTACATTCAGTTACATACAATTTGCATACAAGTTACTTTCAGTTACATACAAGTTGCATACAAGTTACTTTCAGTTACATACAATTTGCATACAAGTTACTTTCAGTTACATACAATTTGCATACAAGTTACTTTCAGTTACATACAATTTGCATACAAGTTACTTTCAGTTACATACAATTTGCATACAAGTTACATTCAGTTACATACAATTTGCATACAAGTTACTTTCAGTTACATACAAGTTACATTCAGTTACATACAAGTTGCATACAAGTTACATTCAGTTACATACAATTTGCATACAAGTTACTTTCAGTTACATACAATTTGCATACAAGTTACATTCAGTTACATACAATTTGCATACAAGTTACATTCAGTTACATACAATTTGCATACAAGTTACTTTCAGTTACATACAAGTTACATTCAGTTACATACAATTTGCATACAAGTTACTTTCAGTTACATACAAGTTACATTCAGTTACATACAATTTGCATACAAGTTACTTTCAGTTACATACAAGTTACATTCAGTTACATACAATTTGCATACAAGTTACTTTCAGTTACATACAAGTTACATTCAGTTACATACAATTTGCATACAAGTTACTTTCAGTTACATACAAGTTACATTCAGTTACATACAATTTGCATACAAGTTACTTTCAGTTACATACAAGTTACATTCAGTTACATACAATTTGCATACAAGTTACTTTCAGTTACATACAAGTTACATTCAGTTACATACAATTTGCATACAAGTTACTTTCAGTTACATACAAGTTACATTCAGTTACATACAATTTGCATACAAGTTACTTTCAGTTACATACAAGTTACATTCAGTTACATACAATTTGCATACAAGTTACTTTCAGTTACATACAAGTTACATTCAGTTACATACAAGTTGCATACAAGTTACATTCAGTTACATACAATTTGCATACAAGTTACTTTCAGTTACATACAATTTGCATACAAGTTACATTCAGTTACATACAATTTGCATACAAGTTACATTCAGTTACATACAAGTTGCATACAAGTTACTTTCAGTTACATACAAGTTACATTCAGTTACATACAATTTGCATACAAGTTACTTTCAGTTACATACAATTTGCATACAAGTTACATTCAGTTACATACAAGTTACATTCAGTTACATACAAGTTACTTTCAGTTACATACAATTTGCATACAAGTTACTTTCAGTTACATACAATTTGCATACAAGTTACATTCAGTTACATACAAGTTACATTCAGTTACATACAAGTTACTTTCAGTTACATACAATTTGCATACAAGTTACTTTCAGTTACATACAATTTGCATACAAGTTACATTCAGTTACATACAAGTTACATTCAGTTACATACAAGTTACTTTCAGTTACATACAATTTGCATACAAGTTACTTTCAGTTACATACAATTTGCATACAAGTTACATTCAGTTACATACAAGTTACTTTCAGTTACATACAATTTGCATACAAGTTACTTTCAGTTACATACAATTTGCATACAAGTTACTTTCAGTTACATACAATTTGCATACAAGTTACTTTCAGTTACATACAATTTGCATACAAGTTACATTCAGTTACATACAATTTGCATACAAGTTACTTTCAGTTACATACAAGTTACATTCAGTTACATACAATTTGCATACAAGTTACATTCAGTTACATACAATTTGCATACAAGTTACTTTCAGTTACATACAATTTGCATACAAGTTACATTCAGTTACATACAATTTGCATACAAGTTACTTTCAGTTACATACAATTTGCATACAAGTTACTTTCAGTTACATACAAGTTGCATACAAGTTACATTCAGTTACATACAATGTGCATACAAGTTACTTTCAGTTACATACAAGTTGCATACAAGTTACTTTCAGTTACATACAAGTTGCATACAAGTTACTTTCAGTTACATACAATTTGCATACAAGTTACTTTCAGTTACATACAATTTGCATACAAGTTACATTCAGTTACATACAATTTGCATACAAGTTACTTTCAGTTACATACAAGTTACATTCAGTTACATACAATTTGCATACAAGTTACATTCAGTTACATACAATTTGCATACAAGTTACATTCAGTTACATACAATTTGCATACAAGTTACTTTCAGTTACATACAATTTGCATACAAGTTACTTTCAGTTACATACAAGTTGCATACAAGTTACTTTCAGTTACATACAATTTGCATACAAGTTACATTCAGTTACATACAAGTTACATTCAGTTACATACAATTTGCATACAAGTTACATTCAGTTACATACAATTTGCATACAAGTTACATTCAGTTAAATACAAGTTTTAAACAAGTTATATACAAGTTATATTCCGTTACATTCAGTTACATACAAATTACATCCATTTACACAGTCGAGAAAAGTACGAACGTATTTACTCTTCCCCGGCTATATTAGGATTTGTATCTGAAAAAAACAAACATTGTTATTCTCTAAAAAATTGATAATGCAATATTCAATCGGGAAAAAAGAATTATTCTTAGAGTCCAAAATATGTTTCAGCTTTAAATAATCCACAAAGGGTTGATAAGCCGTAAAAAAAGAAAGCGATTCGTTGTAAATATCCTAATTGTATATTATTTGGTTTCATGCGGATATCTTTTTGTCTTCTGGCGATTTAAGCTCTTCCTCTTCGATCGCTGTGAATTTCTTTCTCAAACTACCGACAAACATCAATCTCTTAAAAATTGGAGAAAGTGTCACTCCTTTGTCAAGAGAATACACGAAATGGATGTCCTTAGGCCACAGCACCTGTTCAAATGAGAGTCAAGTTCACCTCGGGGCGCTATATTTCATTACGCTAAACAATGAATACATGATTAGATTAAGGATGGTCAGAGGTTGTAACTCATAGCAGAGATTTCATAACAAAGTAAGGATGAAGTATTTCTGGCTTTGATCACTTTAATAACGACGTGGAAAAAGAAAATTAAAAAAAATATTAGCCAGAGGAGATGTTTGTACAAAAAAAGAAAGGAAAATAAGAGCATTTTAAAAGATGTCAATATCTAGCAAGAGATCTCTCGTTTGACCTATCCCTGGTGACTCTATTCGAAAACTACTGGCTTGTAAAATCCAATAAACCCTAAACGCAAACTAGTAACCTTCCTCCACCACCGAGCAAAACCCTAACATACACCTATCATGTTGGAGGGGTGAATTCTCAAATAGACCCCTTATCTTTGTTGTAGAATAACTTTCCGCAGTGGAAACTGTATTTGGACTAAATTCGGTCCTAAATAGGTTCAACGTACAAAAACGTTAGGAACATGTTATAATAAGTATTACGCAGAGTAATCTAGTTGTGGTAGCTGACTACTTTCGTATTCGACTCCCAGTTGACCCTCACTGACTCCTACTTATATTAGGTGGGAGAGTCTATTATCTATAGATTAGGTGTGTTTCACCATAACAATCTTGGACGTCTCTTGGGACTCACGCTCACCACAAACCTCATAGAAGTCATATATACGATATATTGCTAAAGATGCCGGATATTTATTTAGTGATATCTCGATTACTAAAAACTTTCCATGTTCAAGTCTAGGGCTAACTGTTATATTTCTTATATAGTATTCATAAAACAACACACAGTACCACTCTACCTTGAGCGGCACTTGGGCCTTGTTTGAGCGAAACTTAGTATAAATCAAAAACTAAGTGAGACGGTGATAATATTAATAACATTACATTATAATTACATTAAATCTAATTATTATTAAGGATAAATTAATCAATTAAATAATATCATAAAATTTAACAAATATTTAAATATTTTCTTTTTTTCGCAAAGGTTTTCGTTTTAACTGGTGATCTTGCATTATGAGTGCTGCCCCTCAAATCGTGCGATCCCAAGATAGACACTTTTTGGGGACTTTTTTGGTGTATAAAGGGGCCAGTGGTTATTCTGAAGCCAATTTTAACCCATCCGCTTACACAACAAACACGGGTTACAATTTTACATTGAGAAATACAGAATATACGGTGAAAATTCCGTTGTCAATATAAGAATGGACACCGAGGTTAACGCCGAATGGCGACAGCCTGTTTCCTGTTTGAATGTTTAAGCAATGTTTACAAATATCATGCAATGTATAAAAATTATATTTTTAGTTATTATTATTATTATTATTATTATTATTATTATTATTATTATTATTATTATTAAGTCTGTAACCTCCCAAAAGTACATTCAGACTATCAAGAAGAAATCATTGGAAAATGCGTAGGTTTCTGTGCATCCATGAGAATGTGTCTGCAAATTCAAGTAGTAGAAGTTCATAAACTTCTTCTTCTTCTTCTTCTTCTTCTTCTTCTTCTTATTATTATTATTATTATTATTATTATTATTATTATTGTAATTATTGTTATTATCTATCTTCTTCTTCTTATTATTATTATTATAATCATTCTTCTTATTCTTCTTTTTCTTTTTCTTTTATTTTTTCTTCTTCATCTTCTTTTTCTTCTTCTTGTTCTTATAATTCTTCTTCTTCTTCTTCTTCTTCTTCTTCTTATTATTATTCCTTTTCTTATTCTTATTCTTATTATTCTTATTCTTTTTCTTCTTCTTCTTCTTCTTTTTCTTCTTCTTCTTCTCCTTCTTCTTCTTATTATTATAATCATTCTTCTTATTCTTATTCTTATTCTTTTTCTTCTTTTTCGTATTCTTCTTCTTCTTCTTCTTCTTCTTCTTCTTCTTCTTCTTCTTCTTCTTCTTCTTATTATTATTATTATTATTATTATTATTATTATTTCTATTTTCTTAGATTTCTATTGTATACATATTTCTTTTCGGGTTCCAGCCAGAGACGTAACGACAGAAATGACCCCATGAAACTTAGCACTGATCATTTCATAAAAAAACAAAACAACAAAAAACAAAAACAAATTAAGATCACACACATTTTATATAGATAAAGGTCTTCTTAATTTTTGAGCTCTACCTGTGAGTACAACTTTATGTATTTCTTTAAGACCTGGTCAGTCAGGAAGCCCTTCAGTGTGTCTATCGAAATGTTTTCCTCTCAACCTGAGGGCTCCAACTACAACTGGAATTATTGATGCCCTCCTGTGCCACATTTTTGAGAATTTCACTTCAACATCCTTGTATCTGAATAGTGTTTTGAAGATCTTCAAAGATACATTACAATTTGCAGGAACTGCCATGCCAATACGAAAGCACATTCTGTTTTTGTGGGTTTTGGTCACGATGTCTGGGCGATTAGCATTCATTGTTCTGTCTGTGTGCATTATAAAGTCTCATAAAATCGTTACAGGTCCTATTTCCGTAACTGGGCCTGGGTGGTGTGCATACCAATTTCTTGCAGTTTCCTTTCCGTAAGTGTTGCAGATAATTTCCAGTGCAGATATTGGCCCACTCTATCATGCCGAATTTTATATTGAGGTGGTGCTAACACTGTGAAACCTGATAAAAGATGGCTACTTGTTTCTGTATATTTATTACAGAATCTCCATTTCGGGTTCACACAAATATTATTATACGAGGGTCATTCAATAAATAAGGTGAATTTTTCGGTATAAGTACTTCTAATACAGATAGAAGCTTACCTTTTTTTAAACGTAGTCTCCCAGCACTGTCACACACTTTTCCCATCTGTGCACAAGCTTCCGTATTCCCTCAGCGTAAAAATCTTTGGACTGATGTCTCAGCCAGTCATTCACAATACTTTTGACTTCATCGTCACTTTTAAACTTCGTGCCTCTCGTGAACGCTTTCAAGGGACTAAACAGGTGAAAGTCTGAAGGGGCAAAGTCTGGGCTGTAAGGGGGATGAGGGAGCAGTTCCCAGCCCAGCTCGTTGATCGTCTGCACCGTTTGGGCTGCTGTGTGAGGCCTTGCGTTGTCATGATGCAAGATGACTCCTTCTGACTAATGACCCCTGCGTTTGTTCTTTATGTCTTTCAAAGTCCTTGCAATGTCATCCACTGTCACCCTTCTGTCAGACTGAATGAGGTCATTGACTGATTCGATCACCACAGGAGACCTCAATTCTGTAGGCCTCCTAGGCCTGTCTTCATCCTCAACACTGCTCCGTCCTTCTTTAAACAATTTAGCCCACTTGTGGACATTTTTTTGGCTGAAACATGTGGCACCATACACAGTTGACATTCTCCTATGAATTTCAACTGGTTTGCACCCTTCAGCAACCAAAAACTTGATAACTGACCGCTGTTCAATCCTGGAGCATGCTTCTTGGTCGGCCATCTTTGTTAATCGCCAAAACTCTCAAAGTTTGTTTTTAATCCGCAAAAGAAATTAAATCCATGTGAAAAAGAAGTAAAAGAAAAAAAAAAGAAAAAAAGAGTAAGCTTCTATCTGTATTCGAAGTCCTTATACAGAAAAATTCACCTTATTTATTGAATGACCCTCGTATTTAAAAAGAATAACCTGTATTTGTTTTATCATCACATGTCGGGTCATGACCTATGACCTCGAGCAAGAGAAGGATGTGATTTTTTTTCTTTTTTCCACTTAATTATGCAAGACAGCTATTAACAAATAAATAAATAAATGGACAAAGTTCTAAGCAGGAGATTGTATGTTCTTGATAGAACTAATTTTTGGATTTCTTGTGGAAATAGTGCACCTGGATTTTGTTGATTTATTCTTGTGTTCAAAGCTTTAACCACAACAAGGACAGTTTAAATTTTTATGTGTTTCATTTTTATCTTTAATATCATTCAAGTCAAGGGTCAATTGTTGTCTATTCGCCATATCCTTAAAGTGTTCAATTCCTATCACCTCCTCTTTCACCGTTGGGGTTATTCTCAAAGGTTATGAAATGACAGTCACTTGAAGAAGGCTAGAATGTATAACGGTCGAAACGTTGTGACCCTGACAAGGGAATCATTTCGAATGGATCAGTGCGGAATAAATATGTAAATTTTTCGCCGTAAAAAAGATTACCCTCAAATCCTTTCCCCCAAGAACTAATTCTTCGGGAAGAGAATCCCAACTGAATGCTTCCGTAAACACTACAATCTTAAATTATTCAAGTCACGGTTCAATCGTTGTCTTTCCTCAAAATCTTGAAATTCTATCACTTCCTCTTTCACTCATATCAAACCCAAATTAACCATAGGCATTTTAACAGCATTCCTCTTACTTGAGCGGCTCACGAGCATTGTCTTGTGTGAACGATAGTATAGAAAATGATAGCATATAGCGATTTTCCAAGCGTAGCTCAGATGTGGCACATGGCCGAAAGTATGGGGCACCCGGTGAGGATCGAACTCACTACTCAGTCGTAACTGTTCTAGCGAGACAAGCTTGCTAACCATTACACCGCCTTGAGGTGCCCTATAGTGATATTTGAAGCGTAGCTCAGATGTGACAAGAGGCCGTAAATATGGGGCACCCAGTGAGGATCGAACTCACTACGCAGTCGTAACTGTTCTAGCAAGACAAACTTGCTAACCACTACACCGCCTCGGGGTGCCCTATAGTGATTTTTCCAAGCGTAGCTCAGATGCGGCACATGGCCGAAAGTATGAGGCACCCAGTAAGGATCGAACTCACTACTAGAATTTCTGTAGAATCCATTATATTCACTTACATGCTAATACTCTTGGGAAAGGTATGAATCCTCTTCTTCATCCCCTAGCTATGGGTAAATAGCAGGACAGACCGGGTTCTATAGCCTTGGTTGGCAACCAGTATAGTGGCAGAAAGAAATGGCAACATGCAGAGGGAGAATAAATCTGCCTCGTCTGTCATGTATCGAAATATACTGACAATGATGTAATCTATACACAGTGCTAGCTTAATTTATCTGCTCACAATTTGTTGAATAATTTGTCTATATTATTTTTCTTTTCCTGTTTCTATCTAGGAATAAAGCGTTACTGTCGAGTTTGAACGTAGATCGCCAGTGAGCAAAACACAGGCGACCACATTTTGTATCAAGAATATCACGTGACCATAGTGGAAACGCATAAGTAGAAAGTAGTGTGACGTCTAAATGATCGCCATTTCTACTTTATCCTCTATTACTATACGATCGTGATTTCTAGTCTATCCTCTATTCGCTACATTATTCACTATATTATTTCTCTGTTCAGATCACTATACGGATTACTATTCGAGCGAGTATCATCGAGTAAGTACTAACAGTGCCTATGATATTCGAAGGCATTAGACACCAGTATTGTTCAACGGTTTTACTATAGTTGTATCTGCGATTACAAAGTCTCTACTACAACGAGCATTACTAAATTAACATAGAGTGTTCGTTGACATCAAAAAACATTCCGAAAAGTATTCTTCTCATATAATTTTAACATATATTTCGTCTTTAATAACTCTCAAAATGTTGATAAGCCGTAAAAATCAATTAATCTGGACACAGATGTCTGGTATATAGGAATAAAGTGTCGCTGTCGACAATGGAGTTTGAACACATATCCCTATTCTGCTCTATCCTCTATTAATATACGGATCACTATTTCTAATCTATCCTCTATCACTATACGGAGCACTATTTCTAATCTATCCTCTATCACTATACGGATCACTATTTCTAATCTATCCTCTATCACTATACGGAGCACTATTTCTAATCTATCCTCTATCACTATACGGAGCACTATTTCTAATCTATCCTCTATCACTATACGGATCACTATTTCTAATCTATCCTCTATCACTATACGGAGCACTATTTCTAATCTATCCTCTATCACTATACGGAGCACTATTTCTAATCTATCCTCTATCACTATACGGAGCACTATTTCTAATCTATCCTCTATCACTATACGGAGCACTATTTCTAATCTATCCTCTATCACTATACGGAGCACTATTTCTAATCTATCCTCTATCACTATACGGATCACTATTTCTAACCTATCCTCTATCACTATACGGAGCACTATTTCTAATCTATCCTCTATCACTATACGGAGCACTATTTCTAATCTATCCTCTATCACTATACGGAGCACTATTTCTAATCTATCCTCTATCACTATACGGAGCACTATTTCTAATCTATCCTCTATCACTATACGGATCACTATTTCTAACCTATCCTCTATCACTATACGGAGCACTATTTCTAATCTATCCTCTATCACTATACGGAGCACTATTTCTAATCTATCCTCTATCACTATACGGAGCACTATTTCTAATCTATCCTCTATCACTATACGGATCACTATTTCTAATCTATCCTCTATCACTATACGGATCACTATTTCTAATCTATCCTCTATCACTATACGGATCACTATTTCTAATCTATCCTCTATCACTATACGGATCACTATTTCTAATCTATCCTCTATCACTATACGGAGCACTATTTCTAATCTATCCTCTATCACTATACGGAGCACTATTTCTAATCTATCCTCTATCACTATACGGATCACTATTTCTAATCTATCCTCTATCACTATACGGATCACTATTTCTAATCTATCCTCTATCACTATACGGATCACTATTTCTAATCTATCCTCTATCACTATACGGATCACTATTTCTAATCTATCCTCTATCACTATACGGATCACTATTTCTAATCTATCCTCTATCACTATACGGATCACTATTTCTAATCTATCCTCTATCACTATACGGATCACTAATTTCTAATCTATCCTCTATCACTTATATCTATCACTATACGGAGCACTATTCTATTCTATCACTATACGGATCAATTACTATCCTCTATCACTATACGGAGCCTAACACACAATTAATCTATCCTCTATCACTATACGGATCACTATTTCTAATCTATCCTCTATCATATACGGCATCACTATTTCTAATCTTACGGCACCTATACGGATCACTATTTCTAATCTATCCTCTATCACTATACGGATCACTATTTCTAATCTATCCTCTATCACTATACGGATCACTATTTCTAATCTATCCTCTATCACTATACGGAGCACTATTTCTAATCTATCCTCTATCACTATACGGAGCACTATTTCTAATCTATCCTCTATCACTATACGGATCACTATTTCTAATCTATCCTCTATCACTATACGGAGCACTATTTCTAATCTATCCTCTATCACTATACGGATCACTATTTCTAATCTATCCTCTATCACTATACGGATCACTATTTCTAATCTATCCTCTATCACTATACGGATCACTATTTCTAATCTATCCTCTATCACTATACGGATCACTATTTCTAATCTATCCTCTATCACTATACGGATCACTATTTCTAATCTATCCTCTATCACTATACGGATCACTATTTCTAATCTATCCTCTATCACTATACGGATCACTATTTCTAATCTATCCTCTATCACTATACGGATCACTATTTCTAATCTATCCTCTATCACTATACGGAGCACTATTTCTAATCTATCCTCTATCACTATACGGAGCACTATTTCTAATCTATCCTCTATCACTATACGGATCACTATTTCTAATCTATCCTCTATCACTATACGGAGCACTATTTCTAATCTATCCTCTATCACTATACGGAGCACTATTTCTAATCTATCCTCTATCACTATACGGATCACTATTTCTAATCTATCCTCTATCACTATACGGATCACTATTTCTAATCTATCCTCTATCACTATACGGATCACTATTTCTAATCTATCCTCTATCACTATACGGATCACTATTTCTAATCTATCCTCTATCACTATACGGAGCACTATTTCTAATCTATCCTCTATCACTATACGGAGCACTATTTCTAATCTATCCTCTATCACTATACGGATCACTATTTCTAATCTATCCTCTATCACTATACGGATCACTATTTCTAATCTATCCTCTATCACTATACGGATCACTATTTCTAATCTATCCTCTATCACTATACGGATCACTATTTCTAATCTATCCTCTATCACTATACGGATCACTATTTCTAATCTATCCTCTATCACTATACGGATCACTATTTCTAATCTATCCTCTATCACTATACGGAGCACTATTTCTAATCTATCCTCTATCACTATACGGAGCACTATTTCTAATCTATCCTCTATCACTATACGGATCACTATTTCTAATCTATCCTCTATCACTATACGGAGCACTATTTCTAATCTATCCTCTATCACTATACGGATCACTATTTCTAACCTATCCTCTATCACTATACGGATCACTATTTCTAATCTATCCTCTATCACTATACGGATCACTATTTCTAATCTATCCTCTATCACTATACGGAGCACTATTTCTAATCTATCCTCTATCACTATACGGAGCACTATTTCTAATCTATCCTCTATCACTATACGGATCACTATTTCTAACCTATCCTCTATCACTATACGGAGCACTATTTCTAATCTATCCTCTATCACTATACGGAGCACTATTTCTAATCTATCCTCTATCACTATACGGAGCACTATTTCTAATCTATCCTCTATCACTATACGGATCACTATTTCTAATCTATCCTCTATCACTATACGGATCACTATTTCTAACCTATCCTCTATCACTATACGGAGCACTATTTCTAATCTATCCTCTATCACTATACGGAGCACTATTTCTAATCTATCCTCTATCACTATACGGAGCACTATTTCTAATCTATCCTCTATCACTATACGGAGCACTATTTCTAATCTATCCTCTATCACTATACGGAGCACTATTTCTAATCTATCCTCTATCACTATACGGAGCACTATTTCTAATCTATCCTCTATCACTATACGGAGCACTATTTCTAATCTATCCTCTATCACTATACGGAGCACTATTTCTAATCTATCCTCTATCACTATACGGAGCACTATTTCTAATCTATCCTCTATCACTATACGGAGCACTATTTCTAATCTATCCTCTATCACTATACGGAGCACTATTTCTAATCTATCCTCTATCACTATACGGATCACTATTTCTAACCTATCCTCTATCACTATACGGAGCACTATTTCTAATCTATCCTCTATCACTATACGGAGCACTATTTCTAATCTATCCTCTATCACTATACGGAGCACTATTTCTAATCTATCCTCTATCACTATACGGAGCACTATTTCTAATCTATCCTCTATCACTATACGGAGCACTATTTCTAATCTATCCTCTATCACTATACGGATCACTATTTCTAACCTATCCTCTATCACTATACGGATCACTATTTCTAACCTATCCTCTATCACTATACGGATCACTATTTCTAATCTATCCTCTATCACTATACGGAGCACTATTTCTAATCTATCCTCTATCACTATACGGAGCACTATTTCTAATCTATCCTCTATCACTATACGGATCACTATTTCTAATCTATCCTCTATCACTATACGGATCACTATTTCTAATCTATCCTCTATCACTATACGGATCACTATTTCTAATCTATCCTCTATCACTATACGGATCACTATTTCTAATCTATCCTCTATCACTATACGGATCACTATTTCTAATCTATCCTCTATCACTATACGGATCACTATTTCTAATCTATCCTCTATCACTATACGGATCACTATTTCTAATCTATCCTCTATCACTATACGGATCACTATTTCTAATCTATCCTCTATCACTATACGGATCACTATTTCTAATCTATCCTCTATCACTATACGGATCACTATTTCTAATCTATCCTCTATCACTATACGGATCACTATTTCTAATCTATCCTCTATCACTATACGGATCACTATTTCTAATCTATCCTCTATCACTATACGGATCACTATTTCTAATCTATCCTCTATCACTATACGGATCACTATTTCTAATCTATCCTCTATCACTATACGGATCACTATTTCTAATCTATCCTCTATCACTATACGGATCACTATTTCTAATCTATCCTCTATCACTATACGGATCACTATTTCTAATCTATCCTCTATCACTATACGGATCACTATTTCTAACCTATCCTCTATCACTATACGGATCACTATTTCTAATCTATCCTCTATCACTATACGGATCACTATTTCTAATCTATCCTCTATCACTATACGGATCACTATTTCTAATCTATCCTCTATCACTATACGGATCACTATTTCTAATCTATCCTCTATCACTATACGGATCACTATTTCTAATCTATCCTCTATCACTATACGGATCACTATTTCTAATCTATCCTCTATCACTATACGGATCACTATTTCTAATCTATCCTCTATCACTATACGGATCACTATTTCTAATCTATCCTCTATCACTATACGGATCACTATTTCTAATCTATCCTCTATCACTATACGGATCACTATTTCTAATCTATCCTCTATCACTATACGGATCACTATTTCTAATCTATCCTCTATCACTATACGGATCACTATTTCTAATCTATCCTCTATCACTATACGGATCACTATTTCTAATCTATCCTCTATCACTATACGGATCACTATTTCTAATCTATCCTCTATCACTATACGGATCACTATTTCTAATCTATCCTCTATCACTATACGGATCACTATTTCTAACCTATCCTCTATCACTATACGGATCACTATTTCTAATCTATCCTCTATCACTATACGGATCACTATTTCTAATCTATCCTCTATCACTATACGGATCACTATTTCTAATCTATCCTCTATCACTATACGGATCACTATTTCTAATCTATCCTCTATCACTATACGGATCACTATTTCTAATCTATCCTCTATCACTATACGGATCACTATTTCTAATCTATCCTCTATCACTATACGGATCACTATTTCTAATCTATCCTCTATCACTATACGGATCACTATTTCTAATCTATCCTCTATCACTATACGGATCACTATTTCTAATCTATCCTCTATCACTATACGGATCACTATTTCTAATCTATCCTCTATCACTATACGGAGCACTATTTCTAATCTATCCTCTATCACTATACGGAGCACTATTTCTAATCTATCCTCTATCACTATACGGATCACTATTTCTAATCTATCCTCTATCACTATACGGATCACTATTTCTAATCTATCCTCTATCACTATACGGATCACTATTTCTAATCTATCCTCTATCACTATACGGATCACTATTTCTAATCTATCCTCTATCACTATACGGAGCACTATTTCTAATCTATCCTCTATCACTATACGGATCACTATTTCTAATCTATCCTCTATCACTATACGGATCACTATTTCTAATCTATCCTCTATCACTATACGGAGCACTATTTCTAATCTATCCTCTATCACTATACGGATCACTATTTCTAATCTATCCTCTATCACTATACGGATCACTATTTCTAATCTATCCTCTATCACTATACGGAGCACTATTTCTAATCTATCCTCTATCACTATACGGAGCACTATTTCTAATCTATCCTCTATCACTATACGGATCACTATTTCTAATCTATCCTCTATCACTATACGGAGCACTATTTCTAATCTATCCTCTATCACTATACGGATAACTATTTCTAATCTATCCTCTATCACTATACGGATCACTATTTCTAATCTATCCTCTATCACTATACGGAGCACTATTTCTAATCTATCCTCTATCACTATACGGATCACTATTTCTAATCTATCCTCTATCACTATACGGATCACTATTTCTAATCTATCCTCTATCACTATACGGATCACTATTTCTAATCTATCCTCTATCACTATACGGATCACTATTTCTAATCTATCCTCTATCACTATACGGAGCACTATTTCTAATCTATCCTCTATCACTATACGGATCACTATTTCTAATCTATCCTCTATCACTATACGGATCACTATTTCTAATCTATCCTCTATCACTATACGGATCACTATTTCTAACCTATCCTCTATCACTATACGGATCACTATTTCTAATCTATCCTCTATCACTATACGGATCACTATTTCTAATCTATCCTCTATCACTATACGGATCACTATTTCTAACCTATCCTCTATCACTATACGGATCACTATTTCTAACCTATCCTCTATCACTATACGGATCACTATTTCTAATCTATCCTCTATCACTATACGGATCACTATTTCTAACCTATCCTCTATCACTATACGGATCACTATTTCTAATCTATCCTCTATCACTATACGGATCACTATTTCTAATCTATCCTCTATCACTATACGGATCACTATTTCTAATCTATCCTCTATCACTATACGGATCACTATTTCTAATCTATCCTCTATCACTATACGGATCACTATTTCTAATCTATCCTCTATCACTATACGGATCACTATTTCTAATCTATCCTCTATCACTATACGGATCACTATTTCTAATCTATCCTCTATCACTATACGGATCACTATTTCTAATCTATCCTCTATCACTATACGGATCACTATTTCTAATCTATCCTCTATCACTATACGGATCACTATTTCTAATCTATCCTCTATCACTATACGGATCACTATTTCTAATCTATCCTCTATCACTATACGGATCACTATTTCTAATCTATCCTCTATCACTATACGGAGCACTATTTCTAACCTATCCTCTATCACTATACGGATCACTATTTCTAATCTATCCTCTATCACTATACGGATCACTATTTCTAATCTATCCTCTATCACTATACGGATCACTATTTCTAATCTATCCTCTATCACTATACGGATCACTATTTCTAATCTATCCTCTATCACTATACGGATCACTATTTCTAATCTATCCTCTATCACTATACGGATCACTATTTCTAATCTATCCTCTATCACTATACGGATCACTATTTCTAATCTATCCTCTATCACTATACGGATCACTATTTCTAATCTATCCTCTATCACTATACGGATCACTATTTCTAATCTATCCTCTATCACTATACGGATCACTATTTCTAACCTATCCTCTATCACTATACGGATCACTATTTCTAATCTATCCTCTATCACTATACGGATCACTATTTCTAATCTATCCTCTATCACTATACGGATCACTATTTCTAATCTATCCTCTATCACTATACGGATCACTATTTCTAATCTATCCTCTATCACTATACGGATCACTATTTCTAACCTATCCTCTATCACTATACGGATCACTATTTCTAACCTATCCTCTATCACTATACGGATCACTATTTCTAATCTATCCTCTATCACTATACGGATCACTATTTCTAATCTATCCTCTATCACTATACGGATCACTATTTCTAACCTATCCTCTATCACTATACGGATCACTATTTCTAACCTATCCTCTATCACTATACGGATCACTATTTCTAACCTATCCTCTATCACTATACGGATCACTATTTCTAATCTATCCTCTATCACTATACGGATCACTATTTCTAATCTATCCTCTATCACTATACGGAGCACTATTTCTAATCTATCCTCTATCACTATACGGATCACTATTTCTAATCTATCCTCTATCACTATACGGATCACTATTTCTAATCTATCCTCTATCACTATACGGATCACTATTTCTAATCTATCCTCTATCACTATACGGATCACTATTTCTAATCTATCCTCTATCACTATACGGATCACTATTTCTAATCTATCCTCTATCACTATACGGATCACTATTTCTAATCTATCCTCTATCACTATACGGATCACTATTTCTAATCTATCCTCTATCACTATACGGATCACTATTTCTAATCTATCCTCTATCACTATACGGATCACTATTTCTAATCTATCCTCTATCACTATACGGATCACTATTTCTAATCTATCCTCTATCACTATACGGATCACTATTTCTAATCTATCCTCTATCACTATACGGATCACTATTTCTAATCTATCCTCTATCACTATACGGATCACTATTTCTAATCTATCCTCTATCACTATACGGATCACTATTTCTAACCTATCCTCTATCACTATACGGATCACTATTTCTAATCTATCCTCTATCACTATACGGATCACTATTTCTAATCTATCCTCTATCACTATACGGAGCACTATTTCTAATCTATCCTCTATCACTATACGGATCACTATTTCTAATCTATCCTCTATCACTATACGGATCACTATTTCTAATCTATCCTCTATCACTATACGGATCACTATTTCTAATCTATCCTCTATCACTATACGGATCACTATTTCTAATCTATCCTCTATCACTATACGGATCACTATTTCTAATCTATCCTCTATCACTATACGGATCACTATTTCTAACCTATCCTCTATCACTATACGGATCACTATTTCTAACCTATCCTCTATCACTATACGGATCACTATTTCTAACCTATCCTCTATCACTATACGGATCACTATTTCTAACCTATCCTCTATCACTATACGGATCACTATTTCTAATCTATCCTCTATCACTATACGGATCACTATTTCTAATCTATCCTCTATCACTATACGGATCACTATTTCTAACCTATCCTCTATTAATATACGGATCACTATTCACTATACTATTCTCTATACTGATCGCTACACGGATTACTATTCGGTAGTTACTTTCGAGTAAGTACTATTAGCGCGAGTGTTATTCGAAGGCGTCTGACACCAGTATAGTACAACGGCGTTACTATAATTGTATCTGCGATTACAAAGTCTCTACTACAACGAGCATTACAAAATGTGACAATGAGTATTCGTTGACATAATAAAAGAATCTTAACCAAACATCAGATTGTAGTACCAGCTTTTCCTTTAAATGAAATGACTTCCTATTTTTACCCGAAACAATTCAAAGTCTGTTGCTCCTTTTCGAGTAATCCTTTCTGCTAGGTGGGGTTTGCTCAAGGACATTCGTGTTTTTTCGCAACCCACGGAGCTAAGTGGTTTCTACAGTTTCTTCGGCGATATAGCATTATCTGCCGCGATCAACAGATTTGAACAGGGCCATTTTCGTCATAACCATCGACAGCTTCCGAACAGATCCGTCTACCTATATTCACTGCCAAGGCCGTGATATGATTCTTAGGCGCTCCCCGGCCTTGACACACACTGGAGTCGTTACCTTAGTCGATCGTCATCAAGAAGTGAGGCCCTTAACAAATCGACCATAAAGAAATTTGAACTCGGGTTTATAATATAAATAACCATATCACAACGTGGGATCATGTCTAGTGAGCTTGTCTTGCTATAAGAATTACTACTGAGTAGTGAGTTCGATACTCACGGGTGTCTCATACTTTCGACCTTGTGCCACATCTAATCTACGCTGGGAAAATCACCATATTAGATTTAGATGGTTACGTTGACGTGGTGTAATGAGTTCGATCATCACTGAGTGCCCCATAATTTCAGCCTTGTGTTACATCTAAGCTCCACTTAGAAAATTAGCAATTCGACGTGGTTTAATGGTCAGTAAGCTTGCCTCCCAAGATCAATTAGAACTGAATAACATAATCTAAGAAATCGTCCACGAGCGCTCAATGAAATAAATAGCTAAAAAATGAACGTAAGATTATTTCTAGAAGGGACTTTGCTTAAATGGGTCCTTATAAAATCAATATTATAATGACCTGATCGGTAATGTAATGTAATCGCAACCACGAACCACTCGGAAATAAATAGCTTTAGAATCAGTAAATTGAACAAGATTATTTCTTGAAAGGACTTTGCTTAATCGTTACTTATATAAATACATTTAGAGGCAGAAAGTTGAGCGCTCATGCAAATCGCAATAACTTTGCCGCTGGCAAAGAATAAAGAAAAGAAATATATATATATAAAAAAGTACCAACAGAAGGTGACGTTGCTTGCGAAATAAATTGTCAAGCCAACACCTGGCCAAACACCGGAAGCATTTCCATCTCCTCAGGGAACTTCACTGACACTTCCGGTTAGGTATTATATTTGGATAGGTATCCTATTTTTCCCCCGACTGTTTGAAGACATATTACTGCCTTTATTGTTTGGCTGATAAACGATTAATTTCTTTTGGTGTATGGGGGTGAATTTAAAATACAGTACAGAGCAAATTTATATAACGTAATGGATATAGGCCACGATAGTCAAATAAGGGAGCCAATTTCAAATTTCGGCCAATTCTATCGCATTCACGTCTACACAAAAAGCCCATGGGAAAGACATGGATTTATCTCTTCTCTCTCCCACGATTTAAACCAGTGATTCTGAGCCGCCGTGCCGCGACACACTAGTGTGCAGCGCGATCTTCTTAACTGAGCCGCGAAATATTGTCACGGCATACGTATATATGTGTGTGTGGAAGTAGTGATGGTACAGCGTTAGTATTTGAAAAAGCGGATAAAAGCGTTCGTTGAAGTAAACTACTGACTTGATCCAAAGGGTCGTGAGTTCAATACCAAGCCACAGCAGAGGTAAATAACTGAAACTGAAGCTCAGTTAACGGAAGAGGCACGGCACGTGGAAATAGAACAATCTGCCCAGATGGACGAAATAAAAAGTTAGATTCGAAATTCCAGTCACCTGAAGAAGTCCGGAGCGTACAACGGCTGAAACATTGTGGATATGACAACGAAGATGAAGACAACATTTCGAACACTGTAAATAATTTAAATAATTTTTTTTTGTTCAAATAATTTTTTTCGCTATTCTTCGATTATGTTATTTTAAATACTTTGTTTTAATATTCATTTTTTTAAAAGCATTTTTTATTGTAACTTTTTAAAATTTTCCTTTATTTGAATAAATTAATATTAACCTTTTTCATATAATTGTATTCAAGATTCTTTGTTTAATTTAAAATCTATTGTTTCATTCCATAACATTTAAAAGCAGACACTTTAACAATTTTGCTAATTGTGCTGTGATATTTTCATTTGCTCCTCAGTGTACCGCTGTTCAAAACGGTTGATTTAAATGGTTGCTTCAAAAACCTTGATTTAAATGGTTGCTTAAAAAGGTTGATTTAAATGGTTGATTTAAACGGTTGCTTAAAAAGGTTGTTTTAAATTGTTTATTTAAATGGTTGATTTAAATGGTTGCTTAAAAAGGTTGTTTTAAATTGTTTATTTAAATGGTTGATTTAAATGGTTGATTTAAATGGTTGATTTAAATGGTTGCTTAAAAACCGGTACAAGGCCCAAGTGCAACGCAAGCTACAGAGTTATTAAATGAGGTTATTAGAGGCTGAAGGGAGGAGAGAATAAGAGTATATTATGAGGATATGCAGAATAGATAACGGTTGATCCTAAACTTAAAGAAGTTAATTCTTCAATTTTAGAGTCACGCTTTATCTAGTGTTATTATTGTCGTGGTCGGGGAAGCTTCCACTAGGAAGTCTGTTTCACAAAATGAAAGTTCTAAAAAGCCAAAACTATATATTTCACTTAACATTATAATGTTAACTTTTCACGTTCTGACTCCGTAAATATCTGGGGGATAATCAATCTTATCTTCTTTGTTCCACCAGCATCAATATAAAAAAGTCATAGATTACAAATTAGGGTTTTTTTTTATTTAAATCGGATTTTTAAAAATTTAAATCAGATTTTTTTTTTCATCTTTTATATCGGTTGAGGATAGCATGAGGTGTCAGGTGCTTACTGGAGCGGTACATGGAACCGATCATTTTACCTGCATCTTTAGCGATGGGTCGTATATAGGAAATCTACTTGAGGTTAGGTGTGAGTTTGAGGCACAATATTCTCTGAAGGAACAGAGCCTCCTTGAGAAGACATTCGGTACATTCGGCCTGATCGTCGGTGAGGGAAAGTGTAATATATATATATATATATAGAAATTATTAGGAGAATTTGATAATTATATTTAAGTGATTCATCGAGTCTGAAATCTCAACAGAATGCAGAAAGCACTAGACGGCTGTTCCGTCCTATATTTGGGACTCATCAGCAGTGCGCATCTACTACCGAGAATTGAAACCCTGACAGTTAGGTTGGCAAGCAAACATCCTACCAACTGTTCCAACGGGCCTCGGTGACGAAGAAGTAGCAAATCAGACTTTGCTACCTCTTCGTCACCGTGCTTTCTGCATTCTGTTGAGGTTTTAGACTCGATGAATCACTTAAATATAATTATCAAATTCTCCTAATAATTTCAAATGTATATCATTGCTTGAACCGGCTTCTAATGCTCTGGAGTGAGCGGCTTGGCGATAGTAGTCATGGCTCCAGGGGACACAGTCCTAAGAGAATCTCACTTGAGTTCCACCACGGAATTTGTGAGCGAGCGGCGCTATATTGAGTCTGATTTGCTACCTCTGAGCGAAATAAAGGATTCAGTTTGACATTCCAACTAACTGAAGAAGGTCGGAGCGTACAACGGCCGAAAACGTTGTAATATCTATGGCGACAAAGTTGAGGACAATAGTCTGAATAATGTAAATAGTGTACATAATACCTCATCTCGGAAATATAGACAGATACTGAAAGGCCGAAACGTTGTAATAAATATGGCGACAAAGATGAGGACAATAGTCTGAATAATGTAAATAATGTCGAATCACACTGTTATGATTACATTCTTTCCTTACTTGTCTGGCTGTTAATTTTGGATTGTCTACCAAGACTATGACGATCTTTCTTTCATATCTTTTGTTAAACTTTTGCGGTTTTCTTTTGTACTTCAAACACTTCCACGCGAAGCAAACGTCGTTTGGGTGGTTTGAACACTGTTTCTGGAAATTTCCAACTATCTGTCGTCGAGTCAATTCTCCCTTCAAACTCATAACCTTTTGTCTTTGTTTCAGCAGGAATTTAAGCCCTGATTTTACTGTAAAGAAAGCAAGGTAATGTTTAACTACAATGACTTGCAATGGCACCTGGCACTCATGTCCATAAGATGGAACAATTTCTACTTAGAAATCGGCATATTATCATGACTTTATCATCTCACATCTTTCACTGGTACAATAGTTTTGCATGGCGTTGTTTTATCCATTTGAGGTTGCTTAAAGTGGTCTGTCTTCTGCTACACGGTTTGTGGAACTCTCTTCTGGCCCCATGCGTACCAGCCAACAATGATGTTCAAAAATTTAAATGCAATGTCAATCGTTCTCTACTTCACTTTTTTTAAAATTCTTTCACACTCAATAAACACTTGTATCTTAGTGGCTTTATTGCCTTGCTTGAAAATGATAAAAAGGATTATTATCATTTTAGGTATGTTACCCAAAACCTTTGTACGCTAGTGTATACTTTCAGATTTAGAGCTTTAATAACGATCTGTTTTGCCCCCGCTCCCCATAAAAAAAACAGACTATTTAAAAAATATATATTTATTTTACCTCGGATCCATGAAATCACTTGGCAACTCTTGGAAGATCCTTATCTGGAGATTGCGAAACACAATGCCAAGCCAGCCAGCCGAGGTAGTAACGGAAGCGTACGTTTTGAGGCCGCCGTACAATTTAACAACCACTAAGCTTTGACGAGGGAAGGAGATTTATGGCAGTCTCTATGAAGGAGAAGGGTGATGGCGGTTGAGATGGAGGTGCGACTCTGACAGGCAGTGTTTCCCGTAATAAACCAGGTTAATTAAAGTCAATAGTCCCGTTTAAATGACTCACACATGAGCAGGCATAATTCGATACGTACAAATGTGCGAGATGTTCGGGACGTTTGGCAAATAGATAGATAGATAGATAGATAGATAGATAGATAGATAGATAGATAGATAGATAGATAGATAGATAGATATGAACAGACTGAGATAGATAGATATGAACAGACTGAGATAGATAGATAGATAGATAGATAGATAGATAGATAGATAGATATGAACTGACTGAGATAGATAGATAGATAGATAGATAGATAGATAGATAGATAGATAGATTTGAACAGACGGAGATAGATAGATAGATAGATAGATAGATAGATAGATAGATAGATAGATAGATAGATTTGAACAGACGGAGATAGATAGATAGATAGATAGATAGATAGATAGATTTGAACAGACGGAGATAGATAGATAGATAGATAGATAGATAGATAGATTTGAAAAGACATAGATATATAGTTTGATAGATAGATAGATAGATAGATAGATAGATAGATAGATAGATAGATAGATATGAACAGACTGAGATAGATAGATAGATAGATAGATAGAAACAGAGTACGAGAGATAGATGTGAATAAACTTTGATGGATATGAACAGGCTCCGATATATATGAATAGAATGTGATAGATAGAAAGAAAGAAAAGTAGTTTAGATAGATAGATAGATAGATAGATAGATTTGAACAGACGGAGATAGATAGATAGATAGATAGATAGATAGATAGATAGATAGATAGATTTGAACAGACGGAGATAAATAGATAGATAGATAGATAGATAGATTTGAACAGACGGAGATAAATAGATAGATAGATTTGAAAAGACATAGATAGATAGATAGATAGATAGATAGATAGATAGATGCATAGATAGATATAGCTCCGATATATATGAATAGAATGCGATATATATATATATATATATAGATAGATAGATAGATAGATAGAAATATACTGCGATATGTAGATAGTTAATGAATACACTTAAATAAATAAATAATTAGATAGATATGAATAGAGTGTGATAAATAGAAACCATGAAAAGAAGCTGATATATATATATATATATATATATATATATATATATATATATATATATATATATATATATATATATATACATACTGCGCTAGATAGATAGTTATGATAGACTGCGATAGATATTAATATGCTCCGATACATATGAACAGACTAATGAGATAGATAGATAGATAGACAGACAGATAGATAGATAGATAGATAATGTTGATAGATAGACAGATAGATACATAGAGAGGAAGAGGGTGAGATAGATAATGAAAAACAGCGATACAAGATTGATATCTTTTTACACACAGAGACACACGCACACACACGCACACACACACACACATACAATTATTGGCCACTAAATTCAGTACACGTAAACAAATACTGTTTTAATCTACTTTCTATTCAGCCTATGACGTCGCTGCAGTTTAATGGATCCAGACATTTAATGCTGCTCAAGGGCACCAACTGAATTTCATTTCATGCATTATTTGAGGGAAAGATTAATAAGGTGATTCTGAACATGGAATGTTTGTTGTTACCAGACGGCTGTATACAAATATTTCAAAAGCTTCTGATCTACTAAGATTTTCACTCTTTGCGATCTCGAAGATTTTATCAAAATGATAGAAAGAAAAAAAAATATTGCTGTGAGCAGCAATTCATTGTGCGAAAATCCTTCATTAATAAACGTGAAAAAAGAAGAATGGCCAATAACAAGGCAGAATTTGTTGGAAGAAAAAACGGAGGTATGCAGAAGAGCATATTTGGAAGCACAACACTTCGAACCTTGAATCAAACGAGCTACAGCAGCAGAAGACCACGCCTGCTGCCACTCTTATCAGATAAGAAACCAAGCCGCAAACACTCATAAAATATTGACAATAGAAGACTGGAAAAACGTTGGTCTGATGAGTCCCGATTTCTATTGCGATAATCCGACGGTAAGGCTTCAATTTGGCATAAACACCTTGACTTATTCGGTTGCTAAACGTGGTAGATTAATGGTATTAATATAGTTTTATTTGTATTCATTGGACCCTTGGTATCAATATAAGATCGTTGTTGATATGAAGTAGCCTATCAAGGTAGTGTGTCTGATTACGGGCCTCAGTTTATGACGACGATGCACCTACCGTCTGGTAGACATGTCTAGCAAAACAACAGACAGTGTCACAAATGAAGATACTTTCCAAAACAAAACTACTCTCATTTAACCGCCATAGACATTGCTTAACTTCGATAACCGAATTATAGATGGTAAAAGAATCGAGGGTAAACATCGTGTAACCAACTTAGTGATTCTGGGTTTGTTTCGCGAGGTCTAACGCTTGACGCGTTGACGTCCATCAGTTAATATGTATATCAAGTTCTTGATAATAACGGCTCTGAATATGTCGAAGTCGTTTGACAAGGTTTGGAGCGCTGGTCTTCTGTGCAAGGTTCAGTGATACGGTACTCCAGGACGATTGTCTGATTTAATCCGATCGTTCCTATCAAATCGTGAAATGGAGGTTGTTTTGAACTGGTTAGCTTCCTTTTCTTTCACACGGACACTGATGTCCCCAAGGCTATACCCTGGGCCCTACGCTGTTTCTTATCTTATCAATGATCTTCCTGAGGTTATCAGTTCCCAAGTAGGTATTTATGCAAATGACACTACCATTTACTTCTGTCTCAATAGCAAATCCCTCAGACCTGACAAAGTAAATCTGGCTGCTTCTCTTGAAAAAGACCTCCAATCAGTTGTTAATTAGGACAGGAAATGGCTTGTAAATTTTAACGTCTCCAAAACAAAGCTTCTCCAAATGTATATATATATATACGCACACAGAGAGTGTGCAATTGATAAATGTCACAAATGAAGATACTTTCCAAAACAAAACTACTCTCATTTAACCGCCATAGACATTGCTTAACTTCGGTAACCGAATTATAGATGGTAAAAGAATCGAGGGTAAACAGTGATTAACCAACTTAGTGATTCTGAGTTATGGCTTCTGTTTCGCGAGGTCTAATGCTTGACGTCCATCCCTTAATATGTATATCAAACTCTTCACGGCTAGGACCCGCCATGTCACTTACATAATAGTAAACCACCGACATTCCCTTCGTATTCCATCGGCGAGAAGTAACTTCCACTCAAACAGCTTCTGGCCTGTGGAACAGACACCGAAGAGAATATTTCCCTGATCACTACAATCTTAACCTTTTCAAGTTTAAAGTCAGCTGTTATCTTCCACTTCCATCCATATAATCTACCCCTTAACTCAACACTCTACCTAGAGTGGCTCCCGGGCCTTGTACAGAATGAAAAAAGAAGTAAAAAGAAATCTAAGCCGAAACATATTTCTTTGTATTGCAGGTTACTTGCAGTAAGATGCGTTCTTAACAGTCCCCCATCCAAATACTGACCGGGTCGACAGTGCTTAACTTCATTTACCGAATGATAGATAGCAAAATAATCAGCGGTGAAAAGCGTGTTGGCTTCTCTTTCGCGAGGTCTACCGCTGACGTGTTTACGTGCGTCACTGCATATGCATATCAAGCTTTTGATAATAACGGTGAAGGTCGATCTGTAGCTCTGGATATATCGAAGTGGTTTGACAAAGTTTGGCGCGCTAGCCTTCTACGCAAGCTCCAGGCATACGGTACTACAGAACGATTGTCTGTCTGTTATTTAAACACGGAGATATATTTTCTGTTTTCTTTTTGAAATTTTAAGTTTGATGAATTGGATCGTGATTACGATTCCAATGTAATCAATTATAACCATAGAAAATTAGTGTTTGAGCCTATTATATGGTATTTTTGCTCTGTTTTGTACATAGAGCTCTAACTGTATTTTTTCCTCTTGGAAACATATATATATATATATATATATATATATATATATATATATATATATATATATATATGTATATTGACCAATAATATTATATCTATCTATCTATCTATCTATCTATCTATATATATATATATATATATATATATATATATATATATATATATATATATATATATGTATATTGACCAATAATATTATATCTATCTATCTATCTATCTATCTATCTATATATATATATATATATATATATATATATATATATATATATATATATATATATATATATATATATATATGTATATTGACCAATAATATTATATCTATCTATCTATCTATCTATCTATCTATATATATATATATATATATATATATATATATATATATATATATATATATATATATATATATATATATATATGTATATTGACCAATAATATTATATCTATCTATCTATCTATCTATCTATCTATCTATCTATATATATATATATATATATATATATATATATATGCACACACACAGAGGGTGCAATGGATAAATTGTCTTCTAAATTACGCCAAAATGAAAATTTCATCTTAACTAATATATTTACTAATGATCGTCAACGTCCTTAAGGTGCATGCCATAAAAGAAGAAAGAAAGAAAGAAAGAAAGAAAGAAAGAAAGAAAGAAAAGAAAAGAAAGAAAGAAAGAAAGAAAGAAAAGAAAAGAAAGAAAGAAAGAAAGAAAAGAAAGGAAAGAAAGTAAGAAAAAAGAACCACTGAAAGAAAGAAAAAAGAGTGAAAGAAAGACTGAAAGAAAGAAAGAAAGAAAGAAAGAAAAGAAAGAAAGACTGAAAGAAAAGAAAGAATGAAAGAAAGAAAGAAAGGAAAGAGAAAAAAGAAACACTGAAAGAAAGAAAGAAAAAAGAAAGAAAAAAAGAAAAGAAAGAAAAAAGAAAGAAAAGAAAGAAAGAAATAAAGAAAAGAAAGAAAGAAAGAAAGAAAGAAAGAAAGAAAGAAAAGAAAAGAAAGAAAGAAAGAAAGAAAGAAAAGAAAAGAAAGAAAGAAAGAAAGAAAAGAAAGGAAAGAAAGTAAGAAAAAAGAACCACTGAAAGAAAGAAAAAAGAGTGAAAGAAAGACTGAAAGAAAGAAAGAAAGAAAGAAAGAAAAGAAAGAAAGACTGAAAGAAAAGAAAGAATGAAAGAAAGAAAGAAAGGAAAGAGAAAAAAGAAACACTGAAAGAAAGAAAGAAAAAAAGAAAAGAAAGAAAAAAGAAAGAAAAGAAAGAAAGAAATAAAGAAAAGAAAGAAAGACTGAAAGAAAGAATGAAAGAAAGAAAAAAGAAAAGAAAGAAAGAAAAAAGATTTTTAGCTCAAAATGCTGAGTTAGGCCTATACTATATAAATCGACCCACAATAATTGCTTTGGTCAGTAGTTACACTCAGTTGAATCTTTCACGTACGTTGATACGCCATGAGCAGTTATGAATGTACGTGAGAGATTCATGGAAGATTGAAGTTTATAAGCAGTAAATTCGACCTTGCCAACCGAACGATCCTCAGTGGCCGAATCGGTTAAGGCACGACAGGCTATATGACGGTTCCGTATAGGATACAGGTTCGAATCCTATCGAGGATGAATATTTTCAATGAAAATTTCTCTGACATTCAGGCCGGTAAATGTTATTTAATACTGTTTATTATAAACAGAGCATTTACTTAAATACTTGTATCTATAAAAAGAATGTTAAACATAAAAATGTCTTCAAATAATCGTCGGACTTTGTCCATGTCATAATGTGTGACGTCATTTGTTTACATTTGATACGCCATGAGCAGATATGAATGTACGTGAGAGATTCATGGAAGATTGAAGTTTATAAGCAGTAAATTCGACCTTGCCAACCGAACGATCCTCAGTGGCCGAATGAAAAATACCTATAAAAATACCTATAAATATATATATATATATATATATATATATATATATATATATATATATATATATATGTATATGTGTGTGTGTGTATATATATATAATGTGACAGCTTGCTAGACGTGCCGTAAGTGGTGTACATTAATGTTAGAATGCTATACCACTTCTTTACAACTCAGTGGTAATGGTTTGCATTTTATACTCACCATGTAAGTCGACCGCGAGTTTTGGAAAGACTTTTTAGGCTTGAAAACTCGACTTCTACACCGCAGTATATGGTATTTCAAATTAATTCATGTAAGAAAAAAAAAGTTATGATCAAATTCAATGAATAATGAAATAGATGAATATCGACGTCAAGAAATAAAAGTTTTAAAAGTTTAAGTTAGAATTCCAATGAAAAAATAAACAACTTTTAAAAATCTTTTCAAGCAAGACATTTATTCAGAATAACGTTGAAACATAAAATAATAAAATCACAAAAACAAAAGAAAAATTGAACAGAATTAAATTAAAATTGAATTAAAGAAGAAGCCATTTTTTTTTACAAAAGAAAGCACAAAAATTTTAATATAAAAATGCCCACCATAAAGAATTAAAAAAAAAATGGCCGAATACATTTTTAAAACCAGGGTAAATGAAAGAAATATAGTGAAATTGAAAGTTTTCTACAATACTGAAACATTTTTCTTTACAATTGAAAAAAAAATCAGCATCTGGATGTTATATTATTAAAATAAATAAAATATGTTATATTATTAAAATAAATAATGTTATAACTATATATAAATAATATATAAATAACTATATATAATAATGTTATATTATTAAAATAAATAATGTTATAACTATAAATAATGTTATATTATTAAAATAAATAAAATATGTTCACATGTTCGTCGTAGTCTATGAATATAGAGTCCAGCGCAGTACGTAATCTGTTCAATGAAACAACGTTAAAGACTAACACTCACGAGTCAGACACTCTACTGAATCTGACTATATTGCCAATACCACCAGCAGCTGTTCCGTAATTCTTCACTCTTCGATATCAGAGGTTGGCAGTGAATATTCGAATAAAAAAACATGGCCGCCTTTATACACGTAGTATTGAATATTTTGAGCCTTCTGATTGGTTAACTCTTCTATTAGTGAACTATAAAATGAGTCAGCTCATTTTGGCTGGCTCACTAGTACACCAAGGTACCCAAAAACTCCAACAAAATAAACTTATACAATATCAATCTCAAAAGCCAT
Organism: Acanthosepion esculentum; assembly: GCA_964036315.1. Classification (NCBI taxonomy): domain Eukaryota; kingdom Metazoa; phylum Mollusca; class Cephalopoda; order Sepiida; family Sepiidae; genus Acanthosepion; species Acanthosepion esculentum. The sequence goes on from OZ038510.1 coordinate 81,353,140, forward strand.
TCACAGTGGTTTTAGGTTTAATATGTGCTCAGTAAATGAAGTTAGGCTATCATATACAACAACCTGTACCAAAACTACATATGGTCACATCACTTGTATATGATGACATTATTTCAGTTAGTGTAATAGCGACTGGACGCGATGTTTGCTGTAGCATTAATAGAATAATGAATTTGTGTTACTATTTTATTAATTTATATTAATTTCTGTGTTAATATGCCAAATATATTCACCAAACACAAGTTTTTTTGACCTCCAATACACTTCTGGAGGTACAGTAAGTGATGTACAGTAACTGTTAGGGATGCTGTTTCACTTGTTTAAACCTCGGTGGTAAAAGTTTGCATTTTATACCCACCATATCAGTCAAGCTTCTAATTTTGGAAATATTCTTGAGGTAATAGAAATTTGGCCCTGGAGAAGGATACAAAGAATTGAATGTACCGAACATGTGAGCAACGACAAAGTTTTAGAGAAAATGGAAGCATAAACGACCATCGGGAAGAGACAGTTGAAATCTCTAGGGCACATAATGAGAAAAGACGGCTTGAAACATTTGATACTCACATGACAGATTGAAGGAAAGAAAGACCGAGGAAAACAACGCATAATCTACCTCGAGAACTTGACTAACAAATGAAGAAGAGGCTTGGAGGAAGTGAAATGTGTTTGTACTGAAGAATTTAACTGTATTGAAAATAGAAGCTTGTGTTTAGGATTTGAATGTCAGGTTAAATTTCTGGAAGGCATAGTGAACACAGAGGGCTTAGAGAATTTGACACGCTCAGGAGATAGTGAAACCAAGAAGGGCATAGATAAAGATAAAGTAATCTACCCAATGAGTTTGTATAAATGGATGGCAGAGCATATAGTCAGATAGAAATGAAGGAGACAAATGAAGAAGAAGATGCAGTAGCAATGTGGTTCTATTGAAGAATTCTGCGAATACCATGAATTGAACATGTAGGTTGAAATTTCTGGCAGACCTAATATGGAAAAAAGGGCTTAGAGAATTTAACACTCTCAGGATATATTGAAAGCATGACGGGGTAGAGGTAAACTTAAAGAATCCTACCTAACAAAAATAATATTTGTGGTTAGTATTAGAATCAGAGTTGATATTTATGGGCGATATATTGATGAAAAAGGGATGGTGAAGGCCTACAAATCATTAGTCTTTTCTTATGATACAGCGATATATCGTTGATTGGGGCATATTTTTGCAATAATGGAGTCAGGTATCGAACGCTTGACTATATGAATATTACCTGCATTTTATTTTTTACTCACTCAGGTACCGATGTTTTGGAGACTGAACCTTAATTGCTACTCTTTGATAAAAAAAAAATACAAAACAAAAAAAACAAAAAAAACGGAACCACTGCGTTTCGAACCCGTTGACAATTGATAAAAAAAACCCCCAAAACTTCTTATTTGCTTGAATAAAATCAGGATAAAATGTGGGCTGAAAACTTTACCAAAGACTCTAGAGTAAGACGTATTGAATCATCTATTTACCTTATTTTATCTTTTTAGTGGTAATGTTCAAAAAATTGTCGGTCTCTTGGGTTCATTATGCGATGATGGATATAGGAATGATAGCATCATTTTAGATTATCCATTTTCCATATCATTTTTCTCCTCCCGGAAGATTACATTTACCGGAAATCGTCACTAGGCTTCCCCACTCCCACCAAAACAAAAACAAAAACAAAAATATAATTCTGGGTAGGGCAACATTCAACAAAATCGCGATTTGTTTCTTTCGTATAATGATACACTGTTTTCCTAGGTTTGTTTTCGTTTTTCGTTCGACGTGTTTTGGACGTCATTACCTTCTAAACTGTTCCCCACAAAAAAATTGTTTTTAAGACTGCGAAAGGAGATGTTATCGCCAGTTATTTTCCCGCTTATAGGGAGAGAAAAAACACCTTGGCTGCGGA
>OZ038510.1:81357582-81362582 GCA_964036315.1 Acanthosepion esculentum
TTTAACAGAGAGAAGTTTTAAAGAGAGGAGTTAAATAACGGTTTAAATGAGTGAGATACAGATAAATATGAATTATTTTTCGATACATAATTCGCTACCGATTCGCTGACCTAAATAAAAATAAAAGGAGATGGGCAATATGTATTGGAAAAAATATTAGATGGAAAATAGTTGGAGGCCCAGTACGAAATACTTCTGTCTGCACAGCGAAGGTTTCAAAGGCAAAATATCAATGGTTTCCAAATGGTAATTCGAGTGGGACTTACTGAGAATACAAAACGAGTCTATACTGAAATTAGCAGCACACTTATGGTTGATCATTATCAGGTGATTCACAATGGAATACCTGTATGTGTTGATCAGAATTAAGATTTAGGATTTTTTTGCTAGATGTTTTATTCTGATATCCAGTCTTTGGGTCGTTCTCCCTATGTAGTGTGAACCACAACTACATTTAAATGAATAGATCAAAGAACTATTGCGATGTGGAGGAAGAACGTCTTTCCGCATGGATGGAAGGGCAGGCTTGGTAGAAAAGGCTACACGAGTGTTAGCAGCAAGGTAAATATCTCCTTTGTAGTGATAATTCTATATTTATTAACCTCGATTTAGCTCTGTTGACCGATGTTCGAAACCGGTTATTTAGTTCGTTTTTCAGTTTTATCTTTTAATTAATATCATGAGTGGTAATACATATAAATTTTGTATTATGTATATATATATATATATATATATATATATATATATATACCTATACATATATATATATATATATATATATATATATATATATATATATATATATATATATATATATATATATATATATATATGAAGAAATATACTCTTAAGGTGTGCTATATTTATAGGATAAAGTGCTCACTATCAGAGATAGAGCGAGTGTAAATATAAAACTGAACATTGAAGTCAACACTTAGAGGCGACAGGCTGTTTCATGCTAGTTGCAATCGTCAGGCCTCTAAGTGTTGACTTCAGTGTTCACTTATATATATATATATATATATATATATATATATATATATATATATATATATATATATATATATAAATATTATCCACAGACAGACTGTTTCGCTGTATAACAGGTCATCGGTGTAGCTAGACTTTCGATTGCTTCAAACTGGGATCGAAACCCGACTGATTCAGCAACAGTCGGAGATTTCTCCCGGAACCCATCGCTGCACGGTTGAAAGAAAGGCGAATTTTAACGTACTTATTCTGTGAATAAACACGACAATGAGCTTGTAACATTAGTAATATATATATATATATATATATATATATATATATATATATATATATATATATATATATATATATATATATATATATATATATATTACGCGAATCATTCATACGAAATCATAATCTGCTTTTCGTATGAATGATTCGCGTAATATAATTTGAACCCGCACCACGTAATTGATATATATATATATATATATATATATATATATATATATATATATATATATATGTGTGTGTGTGTGTGTGTGTGTGTGTGTGTGTGTGTGTGTCACACGCGTGTATTCATGCATATAATACTTTGTATATCAACCAGAAATGGGTTGTTTATTTGTTTTGTGATGAAATAAAAGAAATAGAAAAGCCGCCTATTTATTATACAAAGAAAACATATTTCTTTGTATAATAATTTCTCTGCTTATATGCTACTCCCACTGTCGATACCTAAGATTTAAAATGAATTTTAAAAAAATGAAAAATCTTTCTTGAAGCTTGTATTTTAGCTTTAATAACGAGCTAACAGATTAAATTTAATATTTTCAATGGGTAAAATACATTACTGTATTTCAAAACGAATTTAAATTGATTGGAATGAGTTTTTTTTTGTTTTTAATTGCAAAGAGTCGCTGATTAGACAAAGGGGATAGGCATAAACAAATAAGACAACTAACAGTACAGAAGACATGCTCGTCAACAGGCTGCTTAAAATCAAATGGTGGAATGCTCATATTAGAGAAGGAAAACAACCGGCAATACACAGAATTGCCGACGGGCTTGAAATTATAAAAAAACGAAGTAAAAGCTGCATTGGCCTAATTGAATAGAAACAAAGCAGCAGGGCCAGACGAAATTGTAACTGAGATACTGACAGCCTTAGATAATTTTGGCGTAGATAAGATTACGGAAATAATAAATGAAATCTACAACGATAATTGAAGAAAATAACGTGAGCGCCTATTTCAAATAATTTTTCATTTAGTCAGTAATCTTAAAAAAATTTGGAAAATACTCGCTGTAATCTAATTGTTATGTAACCTTACCTATTACGGCAGAGTGAACTCTTCCTGACACTATAAATACTGCGCCTCTCAAAAGAGAGAGAGCGAGAGAGAGAGAGAGAGAGAGAGAGAGAGAGAGAGAGAGAGAGAGAGAGAGAGAGAGAGAGAGAGAATACTAAATGGGCATATTTTTGGCCGAGCCTACGGGCTCGGGAAGCCCACATTAAACCGGCCTTGTGCCACATTCGACCCACGTGGGAGGGTTGTTAAATATCGAGACGAATCGAGTCGAGCCAATAGTAGTTCACTCCAAACCAGACTGACAGTCATACTAACACTTTCCACATCTTGTATTATTATTCTGTTTAATATATCTTTGTTATTTCTACTCTTGTGTTTGTGTTGTCCTTCCTTCGTCCTAACCTGGACCATAACACTAATGTTTGTCGAATTTTAGAAATATTGACTTTAAATTTACTACAGTTGTCGCTCTTATTTTCTGATAATGTCGTGTATGGTCACCGTACTTACAAAATTCGGCATAATATTTTTTTAAATATTGGCGTTTGATAGTATTATGATTAGTATTATAATTTTTTATTTATCATTATTAAATATAGTTCTCTCTTAATAATAATATCCTCCAAAAAGCGGAAATGAATACAGAATTGTAAGATTTAAAACTAATAATTAATTCAAATTGAAATAAAATTGAAAACAATTCTTGTAAAAAATTCATTATTCACTGAAAAAATTGTTTTTTTTTCCTTAAGACAATATTGTCCGTTATATATCTTATTTATAAAAGCAAGTACAAGCTTTTCGAATTAAATGATATAATTTTCTTGCATTTTTTATTTTTCGTTTCCCAGCAGATTTTAGGAAAATGGCGTTTCTCTTTGACGAAAACAAATTGATGATTTAAATTTTTCACGGGGTTCTGCTTTTAACTAAAATAAATGCAATTAAAATCTTTTCTAATTAAATAATGCTAGTTTTATTGCATTTTTCATTTTACGTTTCAGAGCAGATTTTCGGTAAATTAATGATTTAAATTCTTCACGGAGTTCTGCTTTTAACTAAGATAAATATGAAGAGGGTGGAATTTTCATTTCTCGAAATTTCATAAAACTAAGTGGGGCTAGGAGATATAAAAATATATATTACCAAGATTTCGGCGCTGTGCTACATCCAAACCACACTTAGAAAATCACTATTTACTGCCGAACTCATACCTTTTAGAAGTGATAGACATCTTTGAATTTCTTAGGCGGTATTGTCATTTTTATTATTTTATCAATTTGTCTGCTTTTAGCATTTAGATAGGTACCTCAAAATACAAAAACAAAAATCGATAACTAAAGTTTACAATACATATTTTTTTAAAAACATTCTTGAGGCTTTTATTTTAGTTTTAATTTCAAGCTAATAGATTAAATTTAGTGTTTTCAATAAGCAAAATATTTTGCTGTATTTCAAAAACTAATTTGACAGGAAGGAGTTTTGTTGTCGTTGCTAAAATAGCTGATTAGCGCCCTTTTTTAGTTGTCTTTCATCGCAAAGTAATTCTCTTTATTGAAAAATCTTCCAAAAGTAAAATAGATTAGAATTTTTTAAAAATCCAAACAATTCTTGTAAAATTCATTATTCATCGATTTTTCTTCTTAAGACAATAATGTTCTTAATATATTTTATTTATAAGTGCAATTAAAATCTTTTGTAATTAAATAATGCCAGTTTTATTGCATTTTTCATTTTACGTTTCAGAGCAGATTTTCGGTAAATTAATGATTTAAATTCTTCACGGAGTTTTGCTTTTAACTGAGATAAATATGAAGAGGGCGGAATTTTAATTTCTCGAAATTCCATAAAACTAAGTGGGGCTAAGAGATATAAAAAATATTTTCTAAAACAAATTAAAAAGATTATTTTATTTTTCAATAAGTTTTGAAAATTTCATTTAAATCCGAAAATAATTTTACTTTTGCAAGAATTTCCAATTTCTCTTCTACTGTTCTCTTTCTTTAATAATGTTCCGTTTTTTAATTCTTTCACACTCAGTAACCCCTTGTGTCTTAGTGGATTTACTACCGTACATGGGGTGAATTGATTTAAAAAAAAATTAATGACAATATTTCTTCACATTAACTATTTCAATCTGGTTTATCATTTCATGATAGATGACATCTTTCATTTATTATCAAACATCTTCTTCGGTTGTAATCCTAGTTTGGGGATAGATTCTTCTTTTCAGATTGTTCTACTTGTAATGATTCTACCCTGGAAAATTTCGGTTAATAAGTTCACGTTTCAATGACGAGCAGAAAGCCATTCTATGATTCGGCTGAGATACAGTTACCTGATGAGAGACCCAATGACCAAGTTTAGATACATCTCCGCGACAATGAAATTGTTATATGATCAACCTTGTACTGTAAACTTTTGTTAATTCTTGTTGTTAACTTAGAAAGGGTTACTGAATGAAGAATAACCAAAACGGATAATTAATCTTGAAATTTAAGGAACTTATATTACGAATGTATATGCTTATAAAGCTCCGTAAATTTCAAGATTATTTATTCCAAAATTCGCTTAAGGATGAATGAAACAGAGCTGGTTTTTTAGCTTTTGTTTTTGAAACAAGTGAACTCTTATGTAGCGATGGAATCATATTTTTTAAAATAATTATATATATATATATATATGTATGTATATATATATATATATATATATATA
>OZ038510.1:81367582-81370082 GCA_964036315.1 Acanthosepion esculentum
TATATATATATATGTGTGTGTGTGTGTGTGTGTGTGTGTGTGTGTTCAGAACTTGTCCATGGATATATAAATCTGTTATATCATTTTAAACTTTGGCATAGCTATTTCAGATTGTTCGTATCGCTCTCTTTTCTACCTCCCACACGTATATATATATATATATATATATATATATATATATATATATATATATATATATATATATATATAGATAGATAGATAGATATGCTTGAACTTGTTAAACTGCTCATATGTATGTATCTCTCTATTATTTTGAATTTGCTCATAGCTATCTCTGTCTCAGTCTCTCTCTCTCTTTTTCTCTCTCTCGCTCTCTCTTTCTCTCTCTCTCTCTCTATATATATATATTGAGAGAGAGAGAGAAAGAGAGAGCGAGAGAGACCAATATATATATATATATATATATATATATATATATATTGCGCATGATCATTGATCTCGAAATCTTTTCAAATATCTCTTGCTCATTCTCCATCTCTCTCGCTATATAAATATTTTTCAACTTTTTCATACCTATCTATCTATCTATCTATCTATCTATCTCAGTCTGTTCATATCTATCTATCTATCTATCTATCTATCTATCTATCTATCTATCTATCTATCTCAATATGTTCATTATCTATCTATCTATCTATCTATCTATCTATCTATCTATCTATCTATCTATCTATCTATCTATCTCAGTCTGTTCATATCTATCTATCTATCTATCTATCTATCTATCTATCTATCTAACTCAATATGTTCATTATCTATCTATCTATCTATCTATCTAACTCAAAATGTTCATTATCTATCTATCTATCTCAATCTGTTCATATCTATCTATCTATCAATCATTTTAAACTTGCTATTTTATTTATATATCTAGTATTTTATGACATAACATTTGGCGACAAGGAACTCCTTTTCACTGATATTTATGACTGTAGTTTATTTATATATTTCAATCGAGGTTATAAATGATAAAGCAGAGTTTTGTGTCATTTTAATCAGAATTAATAGCACCTTCACCCAGTGCCATTACGTACCGATTCCAAATCATCATTTCACAATTCCAAAATCGTATTAACACTGCGCTTTTTCGTTTTCAAATTAATTTCGCCTAAATAAAACCAGGTGCGCTGCCGAATTTCTCCGCATCCAAATTTGCCGGCATTTCCCTCGAAATGACAATCCCAACCTAATGACGGTAACAAACAATAATGAAAATGACTGGTGTTATTGAAAGCGAGGCTAATGACGCCATTAGAATAAGGTGGGGGAATATCTCCTGGGATTATGCTGTAGTGGGCAGATAAACATCTAAACACCAAAATAAGTATTTCGTCGGCCGTCCTCACCTGGTATTATCACAAGAGAGACCCTAATCACTGTGCTTAAGTGAGCCGCTGTTAGCATCAGGCTCCTCTGAGATATCCACTTTCTCATCAGCAAACTGCAACACCATCGGGCTCTCTAACAATACTGATAATGTCTCTGGCTTCCAGTCGACGCTGTTTCAAGTAAGGAGCCATTAGCATGAACATTGTCAGTCTTTCACTGAATCAGGAAGGAAACAATATTCATTAAGACCGTTTTTTGTGTGTGTGTGTGTGTGTGTGTGTGTTCTGATCGATCCCTTCGACACCTGTTTCTCGTTGGACGTTAAAGTTCATTATTTTTATCACCTCTGCACAATTCTCGGTGATCCCCGATGATTGTATCTCAATGACAAGATTTCCGAACGCAAATGAGTCTCTCGTTTGCTGTTTGACTCGCAGCGACAAGCAAATATTCGTAAGCAATCAGGCTTTTCGCGAATCAGGAGGCGTTCTTAAGAGATCTGGTGCTAAAAAAAAAAAAAAAAAAAAAGAAAGAAAGAAAAAAAGAAAGAAAGGTGCATAGGTACAATAGTAACGGAACTAATTAGAATTACTTATAACCAAAAATAAAAGAACCAAATAAAAAAAAAATAGTACATGTCAATATTGAATGGTTATACTGTGAAATGTCATGAATTTTGAATCAATCTGATTTCTGGTTGCGAGCTGCGAAACATGTCTCAGTTCATTCTATTTCCCTCCTTCCTCTTCTCTCCTTCCCTTTCTCTTTCTCTGTTTGTGTATCTCTCCCTCCCTCTCTCTCCTTCCCTCCCTCTCTCTCTCTCTCTCTCTCGCGATATATATATATATATATATATATATATATATATATATATATATATATATTGTATTTAGGCAGCAAACCTTCCTTCATACGGGTTTCATTAAATAAGACAGACAAAGTGCTTTGTTTAAATTTATATATATACACACACACACACACACATATATATATATATATATATATATATATATATATATATGTATATACAGAAATATAGTCTTAAAGTGTGCTATATTTATGGGGTAAAGTGCTCAATATCATAGATAGAGCGTGTGTAAATATAAAAGTGGACATGGAAGTCACCACTTAGAGGCGACAGTCTGTTTCA